>VUQG01041237.1:0-10791 GCA_015106755.1 Etia nguti | reverse complement strand
ATATATATATATATATATATATATATATATATATATATATATATATATATATATATATATATATATGTGTGTGTATATATATGTATATGTATATATATATATATACACCCACTGCAAACTTCATACCCACAACACGTTTTTAAGAATAATGAAACATTTTAAGACCATTTTGTCATTGAAGATCATTTCTGAGTTTCTAATAAGCTGCAGGAACCCTGTTGTGTGAGTGGAGAACAGCCAAGTCTCCTCCTCTGATAAACCTCCACCTGTGCCACTGAAAACAGTTCAATTAGTTTGAATCTGAAATCATGGCTCAAACTACTTGTTGTGAGACCATTTCTTTATTTTCACACCAAACTATTTAATAAGAAGAACTTTACACAGAGTTAATCAAATATGACCAGTGCTTTCACAATACAAACTTCAAATCAATCCGAAAACAGGTGAAGAACATGTGGATCACAAACAACATTTGGACTTCAAGGATACAGTAAATAAACTAAAGTTAAAGGAGGAGCCAAAAGTAGAACTTTATTAGACTTTGAATTAACTAAAAACAAAGAAGTCATCTGTACTCTTTTAAATGGTCTGGATATGTGATGCTGTTTTTAACTTTACATTTCTATACTGCCACTGTGAATAAGAGTGTGTTCTTTGCCTGATTAAATAAAGGTTACACTGAGTCACTGCTCCATCTTCTGGTACAAACTGGTATTACATGGAAGTACAGCCCAACACCAGTTTAGCTGGAGTTTCTTTTTTCTGGACATAAAGTCACAGCAGTTGTTGTTTCAGAAAACAAGTTAGACTTGGAAAAACAGCAAAAAGGTAAAATGAAATTTAAAAAATTGATGAATATATCCATATCTGCAGTTTTGATACAACATCAGTTTATTAAAAAACACATTCCTATAACTTCTATAATACAATAAAAAGTACAACTACTAAACACTACTGTGTCCTAAGGGAACAAATGTAACAGGGATAACATTTTAGAATATTAAAATCCCTCAAAGGAAAAAAAACAACTTGATGTACATATCTATACTTGCAGCTTCATGAATGTAATATTAAGGATTATTCACCGCAGGTCCAGAAATCAGAGCTACCTGGTCAGATCCAAGTGTGACATCAGCTGACACTCTTTACAGGAGATTCCATCTGAACTCTGTGGAGCCTGATCTCAAGGTTTTTAAGTCTGACCCTGAAACCAGAAGAGGATCTTTCTGTCTCTTCAGACCCATTGTGATCCAGTGATGGGAGTGATCACTGTCCTGCATGATCACGCTGATGTTTGCACAGAGCAGATAATGAAGTGAATGTTTTTGCACATTGGTAACAGTGAAACAGTTTATTAGTAATGTGGGATCGTTTGTGTTTGGAACATGAACTCAGATTCCTGAAGCTCTTGTCACACTGGTCACAGCTGAAGTTCCCTTTAACGTGTGTACCTTCATGAAGGTTACGAACACTTGATTGTGAAAAGCTCCTGTCACAGTATCTGCACTTGTATGGTTTCTCTCCAGTGTGGGCTCGTTTATGCTTTTTAAGGTCACTTCTAGTGGTGAAGGATGACCCACACTGGTCACAGATGTGCTTTTTAACCCCACTGTGACAGAGTTCATGTTTTTTTAATTCACTTGATGTGGGGAAGCCTCTCCCACATTCTTTGCAGTAGTTCATTTTGTCTCCAGTGTGTCTACGCTGATGTAATTTTAGGCCCTGCTGCTGATTGAAAGTTTTTCCACAAAGGTCACAGCGAAACGCTTTCCCACCACCACAGTGACGACAGGGTTGAGAACTGGATCCATCTGTGTTGCTCTGCTTCTAAACAAAGACACAAAGACAGTGTAAGTCAGGGAATTCCTTCAACATTTTTATCCTGAAAGTTGCCAGAATTAATAAATAGCACATTTGAATTTGATGAACTGCCCAGCACTGCCTTTAAGGATAAGCTTTATTTGTCGGTTGCAGTTGCCTGCAACTGAAATGACAGACCTAGTCGACCATACATACAATACATACAATATACAAACTTACATGGGGAGACAGGTCAGGCTAGGCAGCAAAAAAAGGGATAGACAGTGAGATATGTAACACATAGGGGCAATTCAGGAGAAAAAAACAAGGATTTCTGCTCATGATGACTTCCAACAAGGGAGTCATCATGAGGAGAAAACAAAAACTCCATAGCACATAAAGAAGCACAGATATCATCACACTGTAACACCATGAAGCACAGATAAGCAACATGGGGTGGGGGGGAAGGTCGCCGATGTACACAGTGTTCATGGTCGCTGCGACCTCATTGCGCCTCCGGCTGAGCCGTTGTCTCCATCGGGTGGGAGGTAAGCATGGGAGGAGGCATTGGATCTGGGGAAGGGAGGGTGGTGAGTGCATATCAGTATCAGTGTGCATGTGTGCGTGCGTGTCGGGATGCGTGTCCTGAGTTCAGCCTGAGAAAGTGTCCTTTCGCCTGTTAGGCAAAGATCAACAGTCCGCAGCCTACGCAGGTGGCCTTGAGGAATAGGGCAGAGACTCAGTTCATTCTCGTATCTCTTGGAAGACTGTTGTTGTTCTCCTCGGCGTCAACCTTCAAGCAGCTGGCGCCGTCGGGGGTGGGGGTATAGCCGCATGAGAGATGGAGGTAACTGGTTTAGGGCGAACGAACTGCATTAATTTTTCAGTTGTTCTAATGTTCATCACTGGTCTCCAGGTGTATCTCTCTTTTAAGAGCAATGAGCTCCTCCAAGATCTTTCCCATATTTCGTTCAGTAAGAACAATCTGAGCACTCACCGCTCTTCCCACAGTTTCGATCATAGCGGCTAACCTTGTGGGGTTTTGAACAGCAGTCACCTCTTCCTTCAATTTCCGATAACCCAGGGCCAAGCCAGCTCCAAACAGCAAGAACCCTGTTTTCATGGTTCCGAATAGGTAGATGTCTTCAATGTCCTCAATAGACAGTCCCGCCAGGCACACGATGTGCCACTTCTGCCACCCGTCCATCGTGTATGCAGCAGGGAACGTCCCTCCAGGACACTCAGGCTCTCCCAAACCCAGGCTTCTCATCGAGAATAGAGTGTTAATTGCATTAAGGGACCAGTTGATCAAATCCATAGTTCTTCTTTAGATTTAGAGAACAAGAGCGAGAATGAGAGGCTCTCTCAGGGTTAGAGTCAGACGAGACCAGACAAGGACATAGAAGCAAGTGAGCAAGGAACATGGAAGGAGGAGAGGGTGAAAGATGCGTCTGCCTCCTCCAAGAGCCAAGAAAATATGCACATATTATATACAGCATAACCACTAACATGCAAACACTGTTTAGTGAACTGTATTTTTCCAGTTTCCTGTTCGTCATTTCCTTGTTTTCTTTCTCTGCACCATCCTTTCAATTGAGGTCAAAATAAATAAATGAGTAAAAATACATACCTCACAGTAACTGCACTTGTAGAGTTTATTTCTGGTGTGGATCTGTTGGTGTCTTCTAAGGCAACGTAGAGTTGTAAAAGCCTTATCACACAGGTCACATTTATGAGGTCTCTCCTCAGTATGGGTAAACATGTGGCGCTGTAATTCTGTGTCTGTTGCGCACTCTTTGCCACACTGATCACAGCAGTAATCACCATGTAGAGTGTGTGTGGGTAGTTGTATATTTTGGTAACCTAACTGGCTGAAAGTTTTTCCCCATTCTGGAATTAAGGTGTCCTCCACCTTAATTCCAGAGTGGGTAACTTGATACATCAGTGAGCTGCTACACTGAGTGAAAACACTGCCAGACTGATCACAGCTGAACGCTTTAACTTTGTTGTGGATGAGTTGGTGTGTTTTTAAGTGACCGGCCTGGGTAAAAGACTTTCCACACAAGTCACAGCTGAACGGTCTCTCTCCAGTGTGGATGAGTTAATGACGTTTCAGGTTAGACTGCCCAATAAGATCCTTCCCACACACATCACAGCCGTACGCTTTAATTCCACTGTAGATGGGTTGATGTCTTTTTAAGCTTCCGGCATGGGTAAAAGACTTTCCACACAACTGAGAGCTGAATGCTTTAAGTCCACTGTGGATGAGTTGGTGTCTTTTTAAGTGTTCAGCCCGGGTAAAATGTTCACAGCTGTATTTTTTCTCTCCCTTTCGTCTGTGAGCTTTGTCGGCCTCCTGAGAGCGCTGACTTCTCGCTCCATGTTGGTCCTGCAGTGACAGAGATACAAACAGAGGCAGTGAGTGAAATGCAGTTGTGGAACAAACTGAAACTCCCTCAATTAACACTTTCACCGTCAAAGAAATATGCTGAAGATGCCAAATACCACTAAAATTTTTGATGATTCCCTAAAATATTTGTTATAAATATAAAAACAGTGAGTAGATCAAAAGAAAGAGGATAATATGTCTGTGAAAGTTCTCAGTTCTCCAGGTCATTGTAGTCTAAGGAGCTTGGAAATAAAAGCGTCTGGACTTCTTTAAGTTTCCTTGAAGATGTTTCACCTCTAATCCCAGAAGCTTCTTCAGTTCTAAGAGCAACTGGTGGAGAGTCCCAGATTTCAAGCCCTATGGGAGTGTCCCCATGGACCCTGTGTTGATCCTCCACGTAATCGCACCTTGGCTGATTGTGACCCACGCCCATTTTCACAGCTTGGCTTTTACGATTAGGCAGAGGATCAATAGGGGGTCTATCACCTTGGACTTATAGGGTCCTTCAAAAAAGTCCAGACGTTTTTCTTTCCAAGCTCCTTAGACTAAAGAAGACACAACAATTTATTCTATGTTTATCAGAAATATAATGTTGCCCATATACATTGTACAAGGCTTACGTAGCTGCATCATGGGTAGTTGTGCTATGTCACCAGTAACCCCATTGTATGACGGTGAAAACAGATTGAAGAAATTATGTAGAATTTATGTAGAATTATGAAGAATACGCTAAAGCAGAATTTAAACTTAATGTTTCACAAGAATAGTGGAATGGTATCCTCCCCAGTATAATATGGGATGCTTATACGATATACAAACTTATACGATGGTCAGCACAGAAGAAAAGGAAAAGGAAAATTATTTGACAGAAAAACTTAAATTCCTAGAGGAAGTTTTTCTTTGGAGAATACGTATACAATAAGCTGAGAGAGCAAATTATAAAGTAAAAGTAAAAGATCCCAATACTAAGAAGTAGTTCCACCATCAGGAGGAACTGAACAGAATATAATAATAAACTTTGAAATAACAGAAAGAAATTAATGATGTTGAATGTAAATTGAAAACTAATAAAAAGCCAGGAGCAGATCGTTATCCAGCCAAATGCTTTCACTATGTCCTTAACCCTCTAAGACCCAACCCATCAAAAAATAGCCAGAAAATTCTGATTTTTTGGAACTGAGATGTTTATTAACGCTTCTAACAAAATCCATAAAAATGTCTTTGGGCGTTTTTGGCAACTTTTTGTTAACAACAATGTTAACTTTAGATCAAAAAAGAAGAAAGAGTTTTGTCCATAACATTTTGAAATTATAGAATGTGTTTTACAGTTTTTCCTCTCATAAACTCATGTATCAAATATGATACAAATGGGATTATAGGGTTAAGGGTTGGGCGCCCCCTGTCTCCTGGAGACAGGCAGCAATCTAATTTATCCTGCTGTGGCTGTGCATGGTTCTTCCTCATTCTTCTGAGGTCCCTGTTTGTTAAATATATTAACTGTTAAATTTATCCAGATCTTGTTTCTTCAGACTTCAGTCCTCCAATAAACAGCACAGAAGAGGTTTGGCAAGGATGATTTGGAAAGTTTTTCATGTAACCAACTAACATACTCAACTCTGCTGCTCAACCCAAGAATGAATTTTCTTCCATTTAAGGGGAAATAAACAGGATTTATTGCCAAGAAACATTGTTACCTCAAAGACATAATGCACCAAACACAAATTTCCTTACTTTTTGTGCTATGTAAGGTTGGGCGATATGTAAAATTTTTCCAGCTGACATTCGTCAGTCCAATAAATGACGATAGGCGATATATTTGCGCAGGTGACTTTTTGATGGGCAGGTGACTTTTTTTTAATACTGTTTTATTTGGAGGGAATATTTTACCTTCTTTTCTTCTTTTTTTCCAGTATTAATATATCTACTTTTGTGATTATTCATTCATTTACTTCTTTATTTATTTGAGATGCACCAAAAGACTTAACATTACGTTTAACGTTTCTCCCATAACGTTTCTCCCACAAAACGCTACGTCCAGATGAACAGAATCAACTTTTGGAGATTTACTTTCCTGGATGATTGAGAATGCATCAAGACATTACGTCTAAGATTTTTTTTTCAATGTTAGCTGAAAAAGACATTGTGATTTTTAACTGACATTTTGTTTATTTTTGTATTTGTTGTTTGGTCATGTAAGATGGATAAACACTGTAACGGCCTGTAAACACGGTTATAGTGGAAAAAAGAAGCCAGTTTCTCTTTGTTTCCCTCTCAACCATTGTGGGGTTTGTTTTTTTTTATTTAAATACAATGTTTTTGTTTTTTCCTGAACATAGGTTACTGCCTTTGTGATTCGCTGACTTGAGGAGGCGCACTCTGAGGAGGAAGCATTTGCTCACAGCTGGAAGAGGGTGCCGTTAAAACAGCACTATTATTTATTTCTGTTGACTGCTTCTCTTAGCTTCAACCAACATTATTAGCAAACTTACCCATGGGCAAATAAATAAATCGCTCTTGTAAAAATGATCGGTGAAAGGTTCAGCCTATCGTTCAGCCTATCGTAAATTTGTCCAATCACCTTAGTGCTATGTTCGTATTTTAGCTTAAAAACCTCGCTGGCTCTTCTGTACTCATTACATTGAAATAACACACACTCCACTGTTTCCTGTTGTTGCTCGTATCATGTGTGATGGAAATTTCTTTATTTTATGTATTTATCACATGTTTTAACAATATCACTTTAGTAATAGTAATATCACTTTTAATCACTTAGTTACATACATATGGGAGAGCATCACAAGTGTGTTTTATGGTATATCACATATCTGTTCCACACACGCACAGTGAGGCTGTTGTGAGTAAGTCAGAGATATTCAGGCGCTGCGCATGGGGAGGATTCAAGAGGTCAATCTTTAGGTGACGGCTAAGTGGAAAATCAGTCGCAATTGTCTGAAAGTAGGGAAGGTTTCAAGGATAAGCTGAAGGTATAGAGCCACGTGACATGCTGTGGAATGTCTTTGTCTCAGTGTTTCTGTGTGTGTATATAAGACATGAGGGCGGTGCATGTTTAGAGACCACTTTGGCGTTTGACCAGAACGCTCTCTCCATGCTGCAGCATGTGATTAAACCAAATCAAAACACGCTCATTAAGTGTTTGCAGTTTATTTAAAAACTTATACGACATATGCTTTCCTATCAGTTACATAGTTGATTTTAACCCTGTATTGCCTGATCTAATCCTAGAGAATTTGACTACTTAATTTCTTCCAGTTGCCTTTCTTTGCCCCACTATTTCCTGTACACTGTGTCTTTCCTTTGACCCATGTGTCCCACTTGTACTGACATTTCTTTTTCCTGCCTTTCTCAATTTTATGCCGATGACATTCAGCTGTGCACGTCTTTAAGGGCTCATCGGTTAAATGGGCTTCTAGCCTAGTTGAGGGAATAGTGACTGGCTCTCCAGTAATTGCTTTGTTTTAATCTCTTACATGTCTCAGTGTAATAACTTGTAAAGTCATGCACAGGAATGTGAGATGTGAGAACCACAATGAAAATGACATTACAGAAGAAAAAAATGTGTATTGGAAAATTTTGTTATATTAAGAATTGTGGCTTTAATATAAAACTGATTAACAGAACATTTGTTTCAGTGTCCTGTAAAAAAAACTCGATCTTTACATGTCCTGTTGTGTGAATTTCAGTGATGCACGGAGGAACAAGGCTAAATCTGGTGCTAGTTACAATCCAAATCACACCGCAGCAGCTGATATAGTCCACACAGTTTCTTCTTCACCTTTTTTTTTTTAATCCATTGTTTCCTCTGTCGTGACTGAGCTGAGTCCAGATGGCTGAAATTGTTCCTCTGCTGTTCCGTCAGACTCTCCAACTCCTGCTAATCAGCTGGGACACAAAACAGATCTTTATTAGGATCCCACTAGAGCTTCCATGACTCCATTGACTCTGTAGCTCTCAGTTGTCGCCATGTAAGCATTTCTTTGTGGAAATTTAGTGCATTAAATGAAACAAGTCCTACTGCTGGAGTGCGGTACAAGCAGGATACTGCATTCATTGGGAATCTCCTACATGCCTGCACTTCTGCTACATGCAGGGGTCGAGGGGTTAAGCATAACATATGTATAGGACAAGGAAAGGTTTATGTTAGCATACAATGAAATATTCTTCTACAGTTTTGTAACTGTTTTACTCATATTTGTGACTAAATACAGACATGCAATGAAACAGGTCTACTAGCACATGATAATAAACTTTTACAAACTTTTACCCATGCATTCCCCACTTTTTCTACAGCAGGAGTGACGATGATGTCATACTTTAAGGTGTGTAATGTATTTCTTAAAGTTAAAAATCTACAGAAGTAAAAATGAAGCTCAGGCATAAGTTCAATAAGGAAGATCTGTAATCATCTGTTTGCTAACCTAGGTGTTCAGCTGCTTTTCTATTTACATGTCCACCACTTTCCCGTGCTATTCAAGTCTTCAAAGTGATCTCTCCTTATTGGAATAAACTTTGCAGATGAATTATTAACTTGGTTTGATAGTGTTTAAATCAGGCAGCTTGCTGAAGGCTGACAACAGTGGCCCTACATTATATGACAGTGATGCCTTTGAACAAGCAGGGGTGAGTCTAAATGGGGGCTTGGGGTGCATTACACCACATTTGTTTCAGGACTTTAGTAGTATTAGTAGAAATGTATTAATATTTACACATTAAAAATAAAAAAAACTACTGGTCAGTAATTCCTACAGGTGTTACAACTGTTCTGGATTACTTCCAACCCCCTCTGTCTAAAAGTGCATAAAAGTAGTGTTGGAACACACTGTGGTACCACACCCTCGTGAGCATCAGTTGAACAGTATTGTGCTGCAGAAAGTAGTGTGTTGCTACAAAAATGGCAAGAAAAGGGAATTAACAATGAAAGAGAGACAGACCATCATAATACTTAAAAATGTAGGTCTGTCCTACAGAGAAATTGCAAAGAAAGTCAAGGTGTCAGTGAGTAAGATCAAAAGACCAGATCAAAAGGGCAAACTGTGACAGGAAGAGGTCTGACAGACCCAAAGCCACAACTGAATCAGAGGTTTCAGAGTTTCTGAGAGGCGGCTCTGTGATAGGCAGCTCACAGGACAACAGCTTCAAGCACAGCTAAATAATGGTCGTAGTAAGCAAGTCTCAGTTTCAACTATGAAGAGAAGACTTCGAGACTCGAGCTAAGAAACACTGCCATTAGACCACTGAAGACTGGAAGAAGGTATCATCATGTTTATGACATTTTTAAATTATTCGTTCTCCTAGTTATTAATAATCTCTGGTTCTCTGTCACAGCATGTCTTTGTCCCGTCTTTCTCAGTTCCACATCACAAAAGGTCTCTGCAGAAGGCTGCCCCTCTCTGAGCTTGGCCTGCTGGGGATTTCTTCTTGTTAAAAGGGAGTTTTTCCTTTCCACTGTCACCGATGCACTTGCTCAGAGGGGTCACCTTATCTGTTCTAGTTTAGGGTCTTTATCTCACAATATAAAACACCTTGAGGCAACTGTTGTTGTGAATTGGTGCTACAAAAATAAAATCGAATTTAACTGAACTTTTTACTTCAGCCTTAAATCTTCTGTAAACAAAATAAAATCCAACATTCAATCCACAACATGATTAAAAAAATTCTTCTTCTCCCAAATCACCAAGAGCTGCACATTAACCACCACAATATATTTTGATTCTCAGTGCTTTCAAATATGAACACTGTTTACTTTCATTTCTGTTTCATTAGTTTTTGTTAACATCTTCCTGTGCATCACTTTACAGCAGCCAGACTCATTAAAATGAGACTTTGTAGGAGTTCACTTCCTCTCATGTGTTCATCCACAGCAGCTGGACAATAAAGTTTACTGTAATCCCACAAAGGGGAAATTCACTTGTTACAGCAGCACAATGGAAAGGAAGAAAAGAGGAATTTGAGATGTATGAGAAAAAAAAAAAAAAAAATTCACAAAAATAAATAAAGAAGAAAAATAAGCCGGTGCTCATTACAGGCTCAGGGTCATTAACAGCTGATTTTTAAACAGGAAACAAGTTCATGTGAGCTTTGGTCTAACTCTGAGAGTACACAGATCTGCCAGTAGGGTGCGCTAAAAGATGTTTTTACACTGCACATGATTTAGAGATACATAGATATTTCTCTCCGGAGTATGAACCACTTCATGTCAAAACTAATGTTGTTTAAGTGACTTTTGCAACAGTCTGTTTATTTACTCCTGAGGCTGACCTAACAGCACAGGCTTATTGTCTGAGAAAAGTTGCAGATGAGCCAAAAAACCTTCAACTCTGAAAATTCAGCAAAGACTAAGTGAGGGAGAGAGAGCTGGCATCAAAGTTAGAGAAACTATCCCACAGGAAAGAAAGAGAGCGAAACAAGAGGGATCTGCTGCTTATCTCTATAGACAATGGGTCCAGGCAGGATCATCAATAAATAGCCTGGTCCCAGGCCACATGTTCACCTGGACAATAAAGTTTATTGTGACCCTGATACTGCAGCAGATCGCTCTCATCCATTTCCTGTTATCACTTCAAATAGAAATGAGGCTGTAGAGG
>VUQG01041235.1:0-58731 GCA_015106755.1 Etia nguti | reverse complement strand
TGAGATAAGACAATTTGGTCAGATCAACAGAAATGATATAATACTGGTTTTGCCAAAAGTGAGATTGTTGACATTTGTTAACATTTAAACTGACATTAACAAGTCTAACAGATAAACTAAACACCACACTGATGTAAAACACACACACACACACACACACACACACACACACACACACTCAGCAGCTGGGTGCAATAAAGCAGGGCTGCACAATGAATTGATTGAAATCTTGATCACAATTTCGGCTTTCCACAGTAAAATGAACGTGATCGAGTGATATTGAAAATGCGTGCTCCACCAAAAGACCGCAAAGCGAAAGCAAACCAAACGCTTCATAAATCAGTGCCTGAACGCCTGCCTGCATGTTCCAATCATAGCTGTTCCCTGCACCGTGCAACTCCAAGTTTCCTGGACTAGTCTGTATGAGTAACGCTATGTTAAAAAACAGATTTATGCAACAAAATTGAAAAGCAATAAACATCTTTTTTGTTACTAAAGTCAGTAATTGTGACAAATAATTCTCTGATCCTGATTTCTCTTGATACTAATTAAAATAATTGTGGGACTCATTAGGGCCAAAATCATGAAGCCCAACAAAAACGGTCTTCAGAGATTACCTGTTACTAGTATTCCAATGTGATACTTAAGAAATAGTGCCTTGACTTTTCCCTCGACAGTTAGTGTTTATGTTATTCACCAACAGCAAACAATATATATCACAGTGTATAGCTCCTGTGAAAGAAGTTATGTTCCCAGGGAAATGGTATGCATCTATTATCCCTTATATTGGGATTCTTTATTCATGAAATCATGGAGTTCACATGCTTTGTGTGTGCTCAATATGGAGTAAAAGGAGATGTGTTCACTCACACTGAGAGGAAAAGGAGAAACTAGCGTTACTGTAAATAACAGCTACGGTCTAAAAACTCACACTGGGCTGAAATTAGACTAGTGGATATAAATCCAGCGAACAATGTGAATACATTACCTCATTTTTAATTCATTTTTGTCATGTTATAATTTCCAATCTTACAAATAAATACCAGTTCAGTAAAATTGGGTTCTTGGATGTATTTATTTAACCTTATAAAGTCATGAAAATGATGTCTAAGTAAAGTCTGATATTGCTTTCCAGATAAAGAATGACTTCCAGTTTCTTTAGCACAGTGAGGACTACAGCTTATTAATTTAAAACAGGTATGAGAGCTACAGTCAGTATGAGCAAATGTATCTGTATTAGATCAGAAGTGGAAAAAGCTGGATCAGTGCATCCCTATCTCAAATGGCTCATTTGAAATGCAAAAGCACAGTTTGGCAGAAGCATCTTTTACAGTCTTATGTGGTGCTTCAGCGATTCATGCAGGGCTTTCCAGTGATTTATCTCTGTAACCAGCTATTTGTAACTTTAGTACTGGTTTGGGACAGTACAAGTGGGACATCATTTCACTGTCCAATCACGGTCCTAAGAAAGAACAATGTTTCATTTTTTATATATATATATAGATATATATCTATATATATATATCTGTATATGTGATTTGAAACACACACACACACACAAACAAAAACTGTACAACTGCATAAGAAGTATCCTCTGTACTCTGGAACATGCAGTAGATTGCCATTGTTAGATTTTTCGTGTCTGGCCAGAGAGAGCACGCACAGCCAGCTCAGTAGAGTGAGCCACTTACAGTTGCTCAATAATCCATTTACTTGCATTTGCTGCTGCCATGACTGTAATTTCAATCACACAGACACGAGGCAGATAAGTGGGGAGCTCTCTACCGAAAGCTGCCTGGTGGTGACATGGGTTGAAATTGACCAGTGGTTCCTTGCTTGCTCGTCTGGTACGCCACAATGATGGGAACAGAAAGGCGTAAAATTTAGGTTAGAGCCTGGACTTCATTCATTCACAGTAATGGATGGATGGGAATACAAAGCTGCTAAACTTGCCAATGGAGCGATTCTTTACCTTACTTATTCCAGCAGACACAAAGGACACTGTAAAGGTTTCTTCTCACTATAAACAGGCATACTTTTATCTCCCTGAATAAACTATCAACCAATTTTAATTATGACAGAGAAATCACTCCCATTATTAATAATTTAGATTTTGGATGTATGCTGAATTTTTCATTGAGCCATTATTTCTTGTGTTGCATAAACAAAACGTTGGTAATGCATTTCCACACATGATTACAAAATTGTGATCTCTCAAGAGGTTTTAGATTTGGTGACCACTCTCATATCATGCGATGAGATCTAGTAAAAATTTACATGATGACACCATGTATGCAATAATATATTGCCAAGAGAATATTGCCTGTGTGCCATAGTGAGCCATAACACCACATCACCGTGTTTCCAGGCAGCTGTTTTTCCCCACAAACCATTTCTTGCTGCCTCGCCTCATTAGCATTGCAAATAGCACCTAAAGCAAGAACAGCGATGGCAGCAGCAGCAGAGGAAATGGGACAGAATTAACAAATTATGTAAGAAGTGTGGAAAGGAATGAAGGAACAGAGTGTAGCAACAAGAAGGTGGGTGACAACGAGGAGGAGGTGGGAAGAGCATCTTACAAATCTGATTACACCTTAGACTTGACAGTCTGAGATGACATCCACTTTCACTGGCGCCATACCTCAATCTTGCTGAGATTAGACACATTTCTGTACACTGCCTTTCTGCCTGACAATAAAAGAAAGATGCGCCAACGCTCACGGTCAGATTACGTAACAAACGATTTCTACAGAGTGGAGGATTTAGTCGGATGTTCTCTAATATTTACAGACAATTTAGAATTTCTTTCATGAGTGGATAATGATTTAAACACATTTTCAAAGTCACATTATTGATTTACGATCGAGAAAAGAACAATATTTTATGCTACGGTGCCAGAGAACATCGCCTGAGAGCAGGAGCTTATTTCTCTGGGAGAAAAGACTCAAAGACTTGAAAGCTTGAAAGATATTCCTTTAAGACGCTCATGTTTAGCTGCCATATGAATATGCCTGAAAATAAATTCTAGCAGCTATTAGGGGTTAATACAACTGTACAAGCAACACACAAAAGGAATCAATAGATGTGGGAGTTGAATACATTAAGCAGACAAAACAAAAGCGACAATAAAAGACAACAACAAGATAAAAAAGTAAGTTGGAATGCAGCCTATAACCTGTTTATTGACACTTCTTCTGCTGTCAGACAAAAACAAAAAGAACACTTTGGTTTTTATGTTATGCACCTACTTTATGTGGACTTTTCATCGTAGCTGACTGAGAGTCTCCGCTGTTATTTAAGGTGGTGCTATTTTCTCTACTTGCCACTGAGTGCCTGTTTTGCTGTGTGTACTCCTCGAAACACACAGCGTAGAACAAACAGAGCAAAGAGTAGAAAAGTAAAGATATCTCTAACTGTTAGAAGTACAACATCAAGGTCAGAGGTAACCAGAGCCAGTGCTGGTTATCTATTTGGAGATACGCACATGCACGCACACTACTACTAAAAGTTTTGAACCACCCCTCATTTCTTTATATTTTAAAGTGGTCTTGAGCAATAGTTCTTCAGGCGTTCTGAAGATATTTTGTGGACATTGTCTGCTTTCTCACATATTTTTATTAAGTCGTTGTAGGTGACCATTTTGAGAAGAAAGTTTTTGTTAAGCGACTTAACACCCGCCTACGAATCATTCAAGCATAAAACTGTCACCTAACTCAAAGGAAGATCCACTGTTGTGGTGTATCTTTAGTCACTTTGTTGCTTGCAGATTGTCCCAAAAACATGGAATTTGTTCCCATTTCTTTAGCTGAATCTAAAAAAGACCATGTAGTTTGACAGACACAAAACAGTATTTTTGCACCAACAAGTTGATTCCAAAAGCGCTATTAGCTAAAACAAAAAACTAAACAAAAACAAACAGAGCTGCAGACCTAAAAACTACCTATACTAGATTAGTATCTAAAGGCTATGTCCTTAAAAATTGAAAGAAAATTGACACAGGACCTGAGAGATACATCTAACCCTTCAGTTCCATCTACTGTTGGTCTCAGTGAAAATGGAATGGGGAGAAAAAGCTCAGGTATCTCAAAAAAATACAAGAACTTGAATGAAAATCAGTGGTAATATGTCTTTTGGGGTGGTGAATCCAAAGGTCACATTTCTGGTTCAAATTTTCATTTTATGTATTTATGGTCAAGAACAAGAGAAGTACAGCAGTGAGCATCTATAGCCATCCGTAAAACACAGTGAAGGCTCTTTCACTGGGTTGCATTTTAGCCAGTGGCGTTGGGGATGTTGTCAAAATTGATGCAATTATGAAAGCAGACAAAAACTAACAGACGTTGATCCAAATGCAATACCAAATCGGAAGTGTCTGATTGGCAACACCTACATTTACTGCAAGTGCAGTAAAAGTATACCTCGGTAGAAAAACACACAATGGAAAACTATTAGTCATGGATTGGCCTCCCCAATAACACAACATTATTAAAACACAATAAAAAGGCAGACAACATCCAAAGAAGAGCTTTGAATGTCCTTCAAGAAGCCTGGTGAACTATTCCTGAAGACAACTTAAAGAAATGAAAAGAAAACTGATTAAGAGTTCGAGATGTTGAAGAAAAAAGATGATCCTCCCAAATACTGACTTTGAAGCTTGTTTGAACTGTACAAACTCTGTCTTTGTCTTTTATTTTATATTTCCACATACTAATTCCTATTTTCTTGGCAAAATATATGGGTCAAGGCTTTTGCATACTACCGTGGATATATAAATATTGTATTATAAACAGTTAAGCTGCAATCTTAAAGAAGCTATACCGCACAGGAAAAATACTGGCTGTGCTGAAGTGAGCTCATGTACCAGTGGGTAATGCACTCTGAGAATGCTGTAATGAAACGGTATTGAAAACGAGGCCAGAAGGAAGAAAAGGCCAGGCCCTGATGTAAGTGTCACTACTCATCATCTGGTGAAGTCAAGGTCAGGACCCTATGTGGTCCCATGGTATTTCTGTTTAGCTTTTAAAGAAATGGCCAGAGAGAAAGATTGGTGCACCAAGATTGCTAGCCAAGGCTCCAGTTGATTGCCCTTTATTTCACTGACCTTGCTCAGAAAGCTCTCTGTTAACAGAGAGCTAAAACATTTCACAATAAAACCATTTTCAATAACTATGGCCACTGAATGTTGGCATTTCCTGGAATCTCTGCCTTCCTTTGCTCAGTCACTAGAAATAATGCTAATGGAAAAAGCCCCCAGCTTCATCAAAGATCCGACGGCAAAGAAAAACAGTGACAATGGTTTTAAATGTCAGCAAATATTTCTGTCTCTGCACTTATTATAATTGCTTGTGACATGTAATGAGGCAGGGTTCTCTCTGAATCAGTCTGCCAATTATGCGGCGTGAAAGCTGGTCTGGTTTGTGTGGTGTGTCTAACAAAATGTGGAGGCCCCTCTCACAGTGGGGGCAGGCTCGACTCGGATGCTTCTGCACCGTGGCCGCAACTGCTCAGCACTCAGTGGGGTAACACAAGGAGCCCTATAGTGCGGTAATGCAATATTCATGGTGGGGTGTGAGCAGAGCAGTTAAACACAGCAGAGTTGTGAGAAGACCTTGCAGCCCTCTATCAGGGAGCAGCTGCAGCTCGGGCTTGTTCCCCTCTCCAAGCCGATCCTCATGCTAAAGTATTGTGTCTTTCTTTCTCTGCCCTCCCCTGTTCCCTCTCTGCTGCCTCTCACTCAACCATTAATTTTTAATCACAACTTAAATGGCTGCCTTGGCTGCGGCTGTGGGGGCAGCGAGTCAAGGGCTCTTGCCTCTGGTTACAAAGTAGGAAATAAATTTGAAGAGATCAAGCTAAACATACATGGAGGGTGAGGACTGACTAGGGAGAAATGTAGAAGGAGGAAAAATATCAACTTGCTGCTGCCATTACAGCTTAATTAGAATTTCAACTCTTTCATCTTAGACTTTGCATTGCGACTGCTACAGGAAATTGAGATCAAATTAAGATAGAGAATTTGATTTTTTTTCTTTTTTGAAGGATTTTTGGAGGCCACGAGAAAGAATGAAAGGATGAAGTGAGCGGATTTAGATAATACAAGACAGATATTTAGATTTACCAAATAGCAGACACATGCTGATACCAGAGCTTAAAACAATGAATCGATTAACAAAAAATAATAACAGGCAACAAGTGCATTACTCCGGCTTGTAAATTCCAAATTTGCATCTTTTCTTTGCAATATGCAATTTTAGACTGTGTGTTCTGGGGTTACGCAGTGGAAGCAAACTCAAAATATCAATTAGGGAGTGAGGAAATTCTAAGTGTTGTTTCATAGACACAACAAATTAGTTAGGTGTGACGATAATCAAAAAACAAATACTCTCAGAAGCAGCAAAATGCAGAGAGTATAAAAATACCGCTCACAGCAGGAGTATATAAAGAGCTGAAGCACTTCTCCGTGAAGGACGAGGTTGTGTCGATGTTGTCATGAGGTGGCAGCACTCAGGTTTTCCCCTGCATTATTTATTTTCCGTACTGGGGTGGTCTGACCCACTCTTATAATGAGAGCTAGAGTCACGGTCTGTTTGGAGTCCCGGGGCAACGGCGTGCAACCGTGTCCCTGGATCACTGCTCAACCACACAGGCCTCTACACAGTCACTGTTTGCTCAGACTTCACTTGGACTGTAAAAGTCAAGCCTTGTTGACACATCTGTGCCGTCTCTCCCCGAGGCTAATGGCTATTACATCTGTCTGCTTCTTTTCAGAGCGAGAGGAAAACTACAAGAATCAAGTGCTTTTTTGAAAACAGGCAAAGTGAAAACACTGACAGATGATGGAAAGCTGACAGCCGCCTCTGAGGGGAATTACCGCTGCTGATATTTTCTCGCAAGTGCAGTCAGATGACCACATTAGTTAAGATGTGCTTTGAAAGAAATGTTGATGGCTCTGTAGCAGCAGAGTGTCAGTGTTTACACTAATACGACTGTGCTTTTCACAAGTCTGTCTTTACATTAATAGGTAACGCAATATTTCTCTCAAGGGCGCCTAACATAAACATAACAATATAATAATATCTGGCTACAAAGCGCTGCAGGGAGACCCAGGATATTAAGTAACGCTGCTGTAAGACTATTATATAAACATTTAATAACACATACAGTTTACTCTTAAAAAATACATTTCTTTTTTTATTCATTCATTTATTTAAAAAGCTCTTAACAAAATGGATTTCTTAAGTTTGATTTTCATACATAGCAAACCTCCAGAATTTGGCATAAGTCAAAGTCGGTTTGCACGTTCTCCCTGTGTCTGGGTGGGTTCTCTTCTGGTTCTCCAGCTTCCCCCCACAGTCTAAAAACATGCCTGTTAGGTTAACTGATGACTCTAAATTGGCTGGAGTTGTGGGCGTGGGTGTGAATGGCTGTTTGTCTCTCTGTGTTAGCCCTATCATAGACTGTTGACCTGTCCAGGGTGTACCCCACCTTTTACCCTTGATAGCTGGGATAGGATCCAGTCTCCCTGCAACCCTGAACTGGAACAAGCAATTAAGAAAATGGGTAGATTATATGCTATATGTGCACTTAGACCTAGACTTATATGTGAATTAAAGTGCTTAGATTTTTTTTAATTACACAAAAAATGAAGTATCCCTGTAATTCCATTACTTCAGACAGGCACAAGTAACCTAACTAACACCTTAAAGTGAATACGCAATTACAGCTATTTAAATGGGATCATTATTCATGCATAGAGCCTTATTAAGAGTGATTACTGACTCTTGACAAGCATCAGCAAGACAGCTTGAAAATGACTTCAGAGATCTTTCCTTTCTTCATTTAGCAGAGTGACAGTTAATCCAGCTACCCAATTCGCTGATAGTGTTACAGCTTTGCTATTCTGACATGAAGGGGGAATAAAACACACAGTCAGCATTTGAACTGCGAACATAATGGGACCCGCACAGTACAGATCAGTATCATAGATCATGCATAATATTCTAGCTAACATCCATAATTTTCTACTGCATACCAGGAAGTTCCCTAACACACCACATTTGGATGCTATAATATTAATGAAAAAGTAGATAATTAATAAAAAAAGCAGTCTGAAAATATACTTTTATGTGGGGCTTATTTTTAAAAATGGCTCAAGTTATCAAATATATATTGAGTTTCATCACCTCAAAAAGGGGAGTTTAATAAAGTAGAATTTTAAATGCGTTCACACTACTTCATTGATGAGATTATGATGTGTTAATACACCACTGTGCAATCATTAGTTAATCAGTAGTTATTATTAATCTCGGGCTCTTTTCCACAGTGTGTCTTTTGTCCCGTCTCACTCCCAGCCGGTCGCAGCAGATGGCCGCCCCTTCCTGAGCTGGTTCTACCGGAGGTTCCTTTAAGTGAAAAGGGAGTTTTTCCTTCCTACTGTCGCCAAGTGCTTGCTTAAAGGGGATTGTTGATTTTATCTCTTATTTTGTAGGTTCTTTACCTTACAATATAAAGTGCCTTGAGGCAACTACTGTTGTGACTTGGTGCTATATATATAAAATAATTAAACTAAAATTGATTTACCTTGACTCTCCCTTTACAGTGACCCCAATCAAACAAGCTTCATTTGACCACATCCTGCACAACTGAATGTTCATTGTTGATGCTGTTGTTACTGTGAAGCAAGGTCAACATTGGCAAACAACTGAATATACTCATTAATTCTTGATGATTTATGATACATTACTAACTGGCTAAGATAAAATGGATCAGCTCTAATTTTAGAATGTTTCTGTAATAGTTCAAACTAATTTTTTAAAATGTTTTCTTTGACCAAAATCGCAACATGACAATTATTCAAAAATGTAAAAACACATAGCAGGACTGGTAAACACTTTTAACAACAGCTTATTGGCCATGTCTAGTTTAACATCCTCACCTCCATCAGCTACTCAAACTGTGCAAATAATCCACCTTTTGATCTTCAGTTCCTTAACTGACAAATAAACAAAATCAGGGCCGCAGCCCAACTGCAGGCTTGCTAACTAGCAGACCGCTCGTAATTACTTCAACACAAACACAGACCCAAATGTGCGCACACACACCTGCTCACGCACGCATGCACACACACAGACACAGACAGGAGTAATCGCTCACTAATCAAGGACATTGATTACATCGCAAAACACATCTATCTGCACTCAACCCCCCCATCCCCCGCTGTGCTGACACCGATTGATTACTTTGGCAGGCTTAGGACACAGACAAAGACAAAGAGGGAGAAAAAATGGAGAAAACATAAAAAGCAAAAGGAAATGTGGGAATGAAAACACAAAACAGAGGGCACACAACATAAGGGCGGAGCTTAAGTGGAGGGCCAGATGTTTTAAACCGGTCTTTTGAATTATACATTTCACAATAAGTAATCTGTGCTAGAGAGTTATATATTTACAATGCAGCTAGAAAAAGGTGCTATTAATGTATAGCGTGTTCACCAAGTAATATAAATGCTGCACACGAGTTTGCTGCTTTGTTAAGTTGATGAGTAGCTGAGTGCTTGAAACCCTGGATCCGGGTAGACTGCGCATAAATGATTAGCTGCGTTCTCTGTAAGCCTCAGGTAAGATTGAAACCAACTGTGTGATGAGCCAAGCAGCCATGTGAAAAAAAAATGTTTTTTTTTTCCCTCTTTCTCCTGGAAAAAAGTGAAGACTATTTGTAGCATTAAAATAATTTGGTTACAAAACCTCTAATTTGGAATTGAGTGTAAGGTACAAGTATTACACTCCTGCCTGCCACGTACCTGAAGAATGGCTGAGACGAAACAAATTTTTTAAGTGTCCCCCTCTCAGATACCATCAGAAACTCGATCCAGCGATAATCTATAGCTACTCGATGCATCTTGATGAAGAACACAGTGCAGTATATTCAAATGCCTTTATCACACAGACAGGGATACAAGCTGTTCAAACCAGTGCCACATATGGTGCGTTCACACATACACTGTAAAGATTAAAATAAAACAGTAGGATTATGAATAAAATACAAAAAAACAGCTATATGAAGTGTACAGAAAGGATGCAGCGCACACAGCGAACGTGACACTAAAGAAAGCAGTAGCACGTCAAATGCTGATTGATATGTATTTTGTAATGGCGACTGATAAAGGCAACAATGCTTGTTAAGATAAGAAAGGACAAATCTCTTGTTACAACAAAGAGCAATTTCTTTACACTGCCTTTTCACCCTTTAGTGAAATATAAAGCCAGGAGGTTTCATTACCAAGGGCAGCTGATAAAACCTCTGAGCTCAACTGCAATCAAATGCTGCAAAGCTCTGAGGCAAAGCGTGTCCTGCCGGGGCCACACAACATTTAAAAAAATGTTTTTTTTAAAAAATACTCTTAATTAATTTTCCAACCCAAGATCTAGCTTCTACTTCAAAGCATTTTTTTCCTTACTCAACTCAGTGAAGTGAAATAAACATAGCAAAGATTTTTTTCAACGTATCATGTCTCAAAATGTAAAGACAGCCTTTCAATATCCTGTCAGCACCAAGACGAATTGCTTGCTCTTTTCACTGGGGCTGGGCAATTAATCAAATAACTCCATTAATCAACATTATGACTTTCTAACCGACCTAATTTTACTCATGTCGATATATTCAATAAATTAAATCTTTCACGCAGGCAGTCAGCCAATCTGTAACTACTGTAGCTGCCTTATCGTGCCCAGTTAGTGTATGCTCATAACCTTTGTTAACTGGGGTGTAAAACAAATCTATTTAAGATACTATGCCAAAATGTAAATAAATAAATACTTACTTGGGTTCAAAGTTTATGATTTTTTTTTTTACTGCACAGTAAAAATGTAAAAATATATAAAGTAAAAATATATTTTGCAGTGAATTATGTAACGGTTACATCACTGTAATATGGATTTTAGGTCAAAACTCCCATCACTATCATTGTAGTCTGTTAGGCTTTTGTAATATCACAATGCAGATGAAAAGCATAACATCAGTTTCAACATAATATAGGATCTCCCTGAAAGCTCATAAAGTTGGGAGGTGGCAAAAAATGCTAACCAAATGTTAAACTCTGTGCAGACGTGCATGTCAAACATGCTTGGAGGTCAAGTGAGTTTAGATGAGCAAAGAAAAAAAGTGTAATCCTTTCCCAACACAAGTAAAAAAAAGAAGCCCATGCTTCATTCGTTATACTGAATTGGATGCCAGCATTCACTGATGTGCTAACACATTCCTCTGTGTGTAAAGTCTTGACTAAGTATAGTATGGAAACGACTGATCACAGAGCTTTCTGCCAGTGTTCATTTACTGAAACATCCCAATTTTATAACAATGCAAAAACACATTGTTATTCATTCATTTTTTTTTTTTTACAGTTCCTAATTTAGCATGCAGGAGTGTTGTTACTGAATCTGTAAGGACAAGCAGATCTAGTATGGCAAAGTTTATTGCTTGGGGCTCTCTCTGGCTCCCATGTCTGTGTGCTCTGGTCTCTACTCAGCAGCTCAGCTCCCTCCTTTCTCTTCTCCTCTCCTCTCCCCATTAACCGGCTGACAGATCAGTAATAAACACAGCCTGTCACCTTCAAGGCCTGCCTCTCATTTACTAGAGAACACATGAAACCCCACTTGCTCATTCCCTCTCTATCTCTCTCTCTCTTCCCCCCCCCTTCATCTGCTGGGCTCATTGGAGCTGAAACCCGATTTTTGGCCCCTGCAGCCTCCGAGGCAGCAAATTCTCTTCTGCACCCAGATAGTCCTGAGAAAGGCATGAATATTAAATGGAAAAACCATGAATAAATAACCAAAAAAGGACTTCCGCTGCTCTAACCTCTTTCTGTCTCCCAGCAGTGGATGACAGAAGAAGAAGAACAGCACAGGGGAGAAACAGAGGAGAAAAAAAAAAAATCCCGACTACCTCAAGAGAAAAGATGGACATTTGTTAGGTAACTGGCTCTCTCTGTTTGCAATCCCATGGTGCAGTGATTTCACACTTAAAACAAAAACGGTAATCACAAGGTAAAAGTGTAGTTGATGGTTAGTAGAACAAAATTAAGCTGCAGTATTTGTTGTGTTATTTCCATATTGAGTGATAAAGGCTATACATATTGCCAGAGCTCAATAATGTATGCACACGGAAAATTATAATCACACTGAAAGAAGAGCAGGAAGTGCGATGTTGAACGTTTAGCAAATAAATAACGAGAAATGTGTATTTTTGATGTATACTCACTAGTCCCCGGGCTTGTGGCTGTTACACAGAACATGCAAATATGGATTCCTTTGCTTTAAGCAATTCCCTCAAGAGCAGACTGGAGACAAATCATATGATAAACATGCAATGGAGCTACTACTAAACAAGTTACTGTGTGTGTTACTGGGATATTATGCGTTTCTGTGGGATAGTGTTACATACACTGTTAATTGAAGTACCATCTCTAATACAGTTCACTTAACTGAATATCAGCAGTAAAATAGTAGTTAAACTTATAATCTCAGCAACAACACTGGTGCAGCTGAGCTTTATTAAGTTACTATGAATGGAAACTCCTCTGCATAAAAAAACCCAACTGATTATAGGGAGAGTAAACTGAGAAGCCTCAACTATGTTGTGTTTTCTTCTAAAATAAAAGGTAACACAGGAGAGAAAAGGAATAAACAATGACCTGTGTTTTTGGCAGAGGTAAACTGATGGACTTGAACGTGTGTTCAAGTAATTTAATTTTCCCCACTGACAAAGAAATACCAAGTTAGACCTTTCCAAGAGTGATTCATGTAAGCATATCCGAAACCACGAGTTACTCTAGATATCCAATATGATCTAGGTGCTACAGCCAATCTAGGGAGACCGCATCGCAAACAAAATTCTTCAGACAGGAAGTGGCCTTACAAGCTCACTGCCTTTGAAATGGTTGCTTCAAAAATAGTTTGCAATAATAATGCAAATACCAGGTCAGCTTGTCTGCAAAGAGACACGTTATGGACAAGTTGCACTGATTATAGCGTGTTAGCAATCTGTCTGTGCTTAAAAATTTGACACAAATTTGCAAATTTTTGCCAATCTGTCTGAGAGTGACTGGAGTTGGTCTGCAACTGTCTGCAGACATACGATCGAAAGCAGTCCCCCAGCTGCAACTGCTTGTCAACTAATTGGAAAAAATTCAGTGCAATCACTGAAAAACCACAGATTTTTCCTTGTGAGAAGAGTTTTTTAAATCTAGTGTGGCAAAGCCATAACTAACAGTACTATTATAATTACTAATAACTTCTCTCAAGAGTACGTGTTAATGTATTTCTCATAGTTTCTATCAACGGCCCACTGGAGAGAAAAATATTACTAAATACTTTGGAGAAATTGCTTTATTGTATAATGTCAGCATTAAAGTAAAAGCTCTGATATTATGCTTTCCAACTATTTAGAGGGCTTTTAAAAAAGATGGAAGAAAATGTTGGTGACACTTAAAGAAGGCTTAAAGAAGAACTACACTGTCAACCTTGAGGTCCTTGGGGGAAAAAAAAAAAGACTCCGGTTTCCAGCGATTTTCAGATTATATATGTAATGAATTATACTACTTGAGATTCCATCATGACCTGGTGTCGAAGCTGAATTTCTCATCTTGGCAATTATATCCTTGACTTCCTTTCTTGTCGTGAGAAACCTCAACAAAAGAGAGCTCTATTGTATCTGCTGGAGAGCCATCAGTGTGACTAATCTGTGTAGCAGAAGATAAGCTTTGTTCACAAAGTACTCAGTGGAGTCATATGTTCACAAGTTACTATATGTTCAGTGGAAACTGAATGAAGAGCTCTTTAAAAGCTATTAAAGGACTTTGTATTTACATCTCTAATAAGGAACAATTGCATTTTGGTTCTGTACTGTCCAAAACACTGCATGTGATTACAGAGATTCATTTACATATGTAGCTTATGTGCAAAAGAATTCCTTCCCTCATACAATACTATGCAAAAGTCTGGAACCTTCCCTCAATCCATATATTTTGCTAGAAAAAAATGGCAAATAGGTGTAATGACTGATTGAAACATGTGCAGTATATAACACAAAAACAAAGTTTGTAGAATTCCAGCAAGCTTAAAAGTCAATATTTGGTATGATCACGTTTATTCCTCAACACAGTCTGAACTCTCTTAGAAAAGCGTTCTTGTAATTTTTTCAAGTAGTCTTCAGGAATAGTTCTCCAGACTTCTTGAAGGACATTAAAAGCTCTCCTTTGTGTGGCTGCCTTTTGTTCTGCTCTCTGTCAGGATGATCCGATACCGCTTCAATAATGCTCTGGGGAGGCCAATTCATGACTGATCGTGTTCCACTGTTTGTTTTTCTATCAGGTATATTTTTACTGCATTGGCAGTGTTTGTGGGATCACTGTCATGTTGACAAATTCAATCGTTGCCAATCAGACACTTCTCAGATGGTACTGTATGGTGGATCAAAATCTGACGGTGCTTTTCTGTGTTCATAATTTCTGATGAGGCTTCAGTAAATGGATCAACTCAAGAGCCAGATGCATCTCTCAGGTCCCGTGTCAGGTCTTTGCTGGATTTGTTCCATAAGTTTTAAGCACATGAATTTCATATATTGTTCATATGTTGTAAACAGTTTTTACGTCTGCCAATTCTTTATCCAGTTCGTCTGATTTTAAGGTCACCCTGCCATTTACTCTGTTAGTCCAAAAATACCATTTTAAACCTGTCAAACTGTTTTATCTTTTGTCATTGACTCAACTAATAAATAGGAACAAATTATGTGTTTTTGCTTCATGTTTCTCATAAAGTCCCTAATGATAGAATTTAAAATTGGTTTGCTATTAGTTGTCTGTCTTTTGCAGACACAACAGTGAATCGTGCTTTAGTTAGATGCCTATTTCAAGTTTGAATGATTCACAGGTCAGTGTTAAGTGGAAGAACAAAAAATTACTGACTGAAAATAAAATGAAAAAGCAGCCAATGTCCAAAGAAAAACTGTGCAACACCTTCAGAAAGCCTTGAGAACTACTCCTCAAGACCAATACAATATAAATATTATATATTTTGCTTCTTGGAACCAAAGTACAAAGAAATGAGGGGTGGCTAAATACTTCTGAACAGTACTGTATAGTACGCTGAATAAAAGTCCAAGAATCCCAATAGAACAAATACACACTGTAGCACAATCAGCCAGCAATTCTTTGAAGCAAGCAAATTAATGCAAGATGGAAACACAAGGCATTTGCTGCCTGGAGCTAATGAATGAAATCTGTACACTGATCCTCAACTGTTGCACTTCTAAATCATTGCTCAAGTCAGATGAATATAGGAATGCTTCTATATATTTTTTTCTCTTATTTGAGAACTCTTAGACAAAGGCTTAAAGCCATATGACTCACTCATGGAGGAATGTACACACTGGGAATGTACTCCTGCTTGAAAGCAATTGAATTTTACATTTTTGGATGCATCATAATAGGAAGGTCAACCCTGAATCTCATTACTTTGTTCTGCAAAAACTCAAGTAACAGCTTCAGGCAGTCCAGTCAATAGGTCTGACAATATAAGATGTGATGCACAGTTTAACAATACAATGGGCACAAACTACCTGTGCATGAAAGCAGGCAGACTAATACCAAGTTCAGATCTCCAGCAGACTACAGCACCTACGATTCTTAAATCAGACTTGTTTGGTGGCTATTTGTGATGAATCCAACTGACTTGAGGTTCAGTGGCAGGACCGCAGATTTCATGCATGGATCCCTGAATGCTACGCGATAATAAACTGTTCAGTGGTATTTGTTCCATTTCTTTTTATATTGCTGAAATACAGCCAGCTCTTATGACCCAGTGAACATTATGATTGCTTTTCACATCCTGTGTTTTGGACAAGCCCCTGTCAGTTAATATTAGAGTTATCAAGCAGTGCATGGTTAAATGTCTTAAGTAGAGCGGCATATGGTCTGTGTTTTACTTTTCTAGCGCTGAGTACGTAGCCACTTCATACAGAGGATGTCAGGCTTAGAAAAACATGGGGAGAGAAGGCTATCTACATGAGGTATAGGAGAAGGAAATGTGGATTCATGTCACAGAGTCAAATAGCTTTCAAAACCCAGACTGACCTTCAGCTTACAAAGACGCACACATACAGATACAAACGTACACAGGATGTGACCATAAACCTTAATGGACATCCCGTGAGTCTTGACTGTACATCATTTTAAATGTCACAGACTCCTCTGCAGGGTAATGACTAATCAACTGAGTTTGCATCTCGTATTGCCATCACATAGCAAGTAATGCAACTGGCTGCAGAAATGGGCAGAATTCGATTCGATCTCAATCTCTGATTTGAGAACTGCCTGTCGTATCCAATATCGTTCTTGTGTACAGTATTTGGATATGCTAGGTTTGCCCCAGTTTTTGCCATGTGGCCTGCAGATATAACAAATATCAGCATTTTAATCACATGAAATGTAGACAAGACCACAAAATGACAAAGAGCTAAATGACCACTGCCTGGTGAAGAGAATCCTGCATGACAATAAGATGATAATATTTAATTGTTTCAACTGCCTTAATAGGATGGGATCACTACTGTTTCTGTGAAAGGGAATATAAATGTTGCACATATATTTCAACATAAACCCTAACAGAGCCTGGCAGAAAATTTCAGCACATAATTCCTGAAAAATGGGAATCTTTAGTAAGAAAAATAGCCTTTGCAAGCTGGCTGACATTCAATTCAAGCTGTATTTCCACAGTACTGATAGCAGAGTCCATCCATCAGTTTCAACAATTCATTCATTTTTATATACAGAATGACACATTTCAGCACATTATAGCTTATTAGAAATCATTTTTAACCATTTATGTAAGACAGCAGCAACACTGTTTTTTGAAAAGCACAGAACCGTTCATCCCTTTTCTTGCTCATTGTGATGAGGTGTGACATAGTCGACAATGACAGTGACAAGCAGATCTTCTCAACGTAAACTGCTTGAGGAGCAAAAAAAAATTATAAAAAATACTAGTGCTAAACCCCGCTGACTAAGATGAGCGGCAATGCCCTGACCCGTGAGATGCGGTGGGAATTGAGGTAGAAGAGGGGGTGAGAGAGCAAGAGCACGGCAGAGTGAAAAGCTAGCTGGTGACAGAGGGATAACACAAGTGGGACTGTGTAGGTCAAGATAACCAATTTAAAATACCGAGCTAACATGCACAGCTGGGAGCATCTTGTTACACAGTGTGTAATATGAGCCAGTAATGTACGGCTTTAATACTCCGTGTTACAAACAAGGAGAAAATCTAATTAGGAGATAGGTAAAGTGACCTTATACACAATGAAATAACTTTTGTGTAGTTACATTTTTTTTTACTTGACACATTATTTGACATTATTTGATACCGCCTGACGTCTGTGTCCATTTTTAGATTATATTAATGTAAATAACTTATTGGGTCTTTGAAAGTTATTTGAGAGAAGGCAAATCAAGTGTGCTAATGTTCCTGGACTAACCAGTCACCAAACACCTGTGACTTTTTGGATAGTCTAGATATGGCAAATTAGGCATGAGCTAGAACAAATCAGGAAGGGACCTTGACGACAGAATATTACACTGTCAAATAAATTTCAGCAGGTAAAGACATGACAACATAAAATCAACCTAACAGACATTTCTTTCTGGGTAACTGAAATGTAACGTCTTAAAACAGGCCACAGATCAAGGGCTTGCTAAAGTGTGTGTCTTCTGTAAGAGGCAGGATATGGTGATGGATTATTATTCAGACCTGCAACGTTCAGTGTTTGACACACAAACCCAGTGACGGATTTTGGGACAGAACAAATAAAATGGAAAAGACGCAGGCTGCTTTTTCTCTGAATAAAGCACAGCTTGGAGCAAAAGTTGCTTGAATCAAATACTGTTAACAGTGTGCAAAAAGGCCATTAAAGGAAACTGGGGCAAGCAAGAGACCTCAACAAGTTGCTGGCAGCTGCTGAAGATATCTTTCTAATGGAAACAGTCACATTTGTGTTGAGCAGGAGAGTGAAATTCAAGGTAGTAAGATGGGATGAAGCTGAGAACAAACCTCAGCAGAATAAGACCAGAAAAAAACAGGTTTTTGGAACAATCAAGTCAGAGTCCTGGACCTTAACCCAAATAAGACACTGCGGCATGACCCAAAGAGGTCTGTTCAATCAAGGCGCCCCAGAAATATAGATGAACTGAAAGATTTTTAGGACAAATATTCCTCCTCACTTTTGTGCAGGAAATATCTATGGGAAATATCTACATTATACAAGTTGCTAAATCCAAGTCATGACATGCTTTGGCCAGCTTGCATTGTTAGTCATGACTGTCTTCTCAGTTTGGTTTAGTACCTTCTTGGACGAAGATCAGGTTATATTTTATTAGCAACTTCGGAATGTTCACAAATGTGTTCATGCAGCTGTAGCTAGGAAAAAAATTTGGCTCCAGGTACTGTAAAAATTAAGAAAATGAAATCTATTAGTGGTTATAATTTCCAGCAGGGAACTTTAACAAAGACATATTTATTTATTCACAAATAAAAAGAAAACTGCTGATTCATAAACCGCAACCTACAGCCAGTTTAAATAATGCAGGACCAGATTTTCCAATCTGTGTCTACATCAGCAAGCCTATAACAACGTGTCAGCACGTTTCGACCTTTTATTCAAGATCATCAGTTTAGGTTCACTAAAACGTGAAAATTAAAATAAAAGAACAGGCGTACACTAGGCTTTTTCCACTTCAGGTGTCACGTGGCAGGAAAGTGCAAAATTGTGAAAAACAAACAAAACAACCCCAAAAAGAGCTTTAAAAGTACTCAGTAGAAAAAGTAGACTTCTAAAACCCTCCAGACCAGTAATAATTTCTTTAAGACCTGCTGACATCTTACTTAACAAGAATTTCATTTAATCCTTTGATGTTCAGGTCTGAGCTACACCTCCAAAGCTTTTTTTAACTGCTCATTATATTCACAAAAACTGAGACAAGGCGATCATATCCAGTTTTGTAGGGAAAAAAAGGGGGTTGGGGGGGGGTAGTCACTGCTCCTGCTACATTTTATCTCGAGAATCTCAAAAAGAATTCTCCACCGATATCAAACGATCTGAGAGAGGCACAGCTGCATAAACAATCCTCTCAAGTCTTTAGAGGGTTTAGAAATATTAACAAAGGAGCTTGCAGGTACATCATTTTTGCAGTAGCAGCTATGGCAGCAGAGGGAAAATGTGTTTGAGCTCTCTTATAAATCACACAATACAGCAACAACATTGCACATCCAGACCTAGCTAGTCCCCCAGGCAACCTGACAGCAAAATCCTGTCTTTACAGATGGCTCTCAGAGAGAAACTGCGTTTGTGTGTGTGAGAGCTTTGTGTCCATGTGTGTAATATTGTTTTATTAATGACAATATAGCAGTTGTGAACTGTGTAGCATTATCACTTTCACCTGTCTTTTTTATGAATAGGTGTAAACATACATATTAAAGATGATTTTGGAAAAAAAGAAGAAGAAGAAGAAAGCAAGAAAGCAATTCTTAGCTAGCTCAGGCTAATTTCATCCACTACACTTCCCCGGACATGAAAGAAGCAGGACTTACAGATCTTGTGCTTCCCTTTCATGGGGAATTTCACTAGCAGCTCCTGGGGGTTGGTGCAGATGAAGACGAATGGAGAAGCAGACTCCTCACAGGTATCAGGGAACTGCAGGGATGGTGGGGGGAGGGATAATGAAAAGAACAGTTTAGCATCGTCTTACACAGGACTAGCATGTCAATACTCTGCACAGGAAATATGTTGGCGCTCATGACAGTATTACAGTTATGAATCATTCAGTGAGTCCCTGTTTATACGCCTACGTCATGCAAACTGTCCTCCATGCCTGATGTAATACTACGGGCCTGACAGCAACTGATAGTTATGAGTCTCGCTGGGTCTTATGCACTATAATTGCACAACTAATGATGCAGTCGCTAATGAGAGCAGCTGCAGCACTTGTGAGCAGTAAAGACGACACAAAATATATGACAACCAGCAAGAAATTCCTTTTTCAGAAGCAGTCTTGTGTGTACATACTATTCAACACAAAATAATAAATATCAATTTGAAAGAAAGAACGAAAGAAAGAAAGAAAGAAAGAAACATGTACACAATATTTGTGTTTATTTATTAATAAGACACGGAATATTTGAATTTCAAAAACAAAAGCATTCTTCCAAATCTACAGAAATGCATCGCATTTAAAACACACCCATAACATATTTATCTGTCTCACATGCTATAGCACATTCCTGTGTGAGAGTGGGCGTTTTAAAGCCTATAAGTGACAGCAGCCCACAGCATACAGAGGCCAAGAGACAAGAGAACACCTCTCTCCCTCTCCCTCTGTTATTGATTGGTCTCTCAGGTGAGAGTAGGGAATTGACTGACACAGTGACAAAGGAGTCATCTTTCCCATCACAGGCAGCCAACAGTTCTCAGCTCATCCAATTTCCTCCAGCACTATCAGATAGTGCCCATGATTGCATCTAGCCAGCCAGGAAGCAGCTCTTTTCATGACAGCATGCTTTTTCCTCTCTCCCCCCCTCTCTTATTCACAGCCTCTCTATCTCCCTCAAAGGAGCACTGAAGGTTGTGACAAATTTGGGGCTTTTAAAGGAAATCAACAGAGTCTGCAACCCATCTGTAAGGTCCCTGCAAACTAGGGACAGATGATAGAGATGCTTATTTCTGATTAAACCCCATGTCGACTTGAATCTCACTCACGGGCAAGTGATAAAATATGTAAACAGTCCTGAAAGAGCCCCTTGATTGCTCCCTTCCTATGGCAAATGACACAGTGATTCCAATTAAATTAGATTCCCCCGTTGGAAAATTCTCCTGACTGTCCTTGAACAAAATTATCGGTAATTTTGCAGGGATTAAACAAGGCGGAGGGAACGAGGGGACAAGGTTGGAGATATGGAAACATCAAAACCAACAATGGAAATAGAGCCTCTCTTCATCACTCAGCTGTTGTAGCTTATTCCTGTGTGCCAAAGAAGTCCCTTCATTACCAGGAGCACAGGTGTTGGAGCTTATTTCTTTGTTTTTGTTTACGGGATGGTTTAGGCACATTCAGAACGTCTTGGTTCTGTGGCATGAACCACTAAAGCTTGAAGGTGAAGCACACAGAAAAATAAAACAAAACCAAATAGTAATAAATTTGGAATAAAATTGAGCAATTTTTATAAAAAACTCTGTTGGAAATAGAAAAAAAAAATCTATATATAAAATATCTATGGTTCCTTAATATGAAACATTAAATAGTGGATATAAGATGGCTGTAAATCATCATTCTTAGGGAATGTGAAACACATCACTGATGTGTAATTTGGCTACTGGACCAGGACTGTTTTCCAAACTACATCTTTCCGCTTTAAAAGATTTAGGAAACAGTCCTCCAATTAGAGTCTGCCCATACATCATTTTGCACACAACCACAAATAGTTATATAACAAATTAAAAGGGCAAAAACTTCAAACGCTCCACAGTTGGACTTCATCCTATCCTGAGATACAGCTGAGTTCTGAAGTGTTCCCTATGTTCACACAATAACCTTACTAAGTGGGGTATAAAAGACTGATGTAGCTACAGTGATGTCATTCCTGGGTTTCTGAAATCGTGTTCTGAGGCCTCGAGATAAGCACTTCTGCCATCGCCATCTTGGTTGCAAAAAACTGAATATGATGAGGAGAGGAGGGTCTGACTGTGAAGCTGTATACACACTGGCTAACAAACAATCAATTAAAATTTGTAGGTGGGCCCACACACTTTGTGGTTGAATCATCCCTGTGAAAACAAAAGGCACCAAATATCAGTATTGTCATGTTTTTGGGGGGTTTTGTATTTGTTTTGTTGTTTAGTTTTAGTTATAGTGTTATTAAATGTATAAAACTATTTGGACATGAAACTTTAAGTTTATAATCTTGTTCCCTTTGACATTTGTGAACATCAAAAAACAAATCACTAACTAGTTCTTCCAAGTCCAATATTTATGCCAATTTTAGAAATTCAAGAAATGCTTTTTAAACATATTAAAACCCTTGAAATGTAAGAAAAGCCTTTTACACAGCCTTCCCTCACTGTACACTTTCATACATTTCATACTTGCAAAATCCATTAAGTCTAGGCGACAGAGCTGCCTGGATAGAGTGCAGGAAGCAGATCACAGGACAACCACTCACTAGCTGCAAACACAACAGACTATAGCCTAGAGGCACGCTCTCATCTGTGCACATCAGTTACATGGACTACGAACTTGGTAGGTTAAAGGCCGTTTAATGTCTGACGCAGCTGCGTTAAACATTTGTGTTCACCAGGTTATTTCTGCAAGAGTTTCAGGGCTGCACTGCATATGTGAAAACGGCTTAATACTGCAGCTTTTTACCAACAATACAAAGTTCCTTGAGATCACTTTTGTGAAATGGTGCTACAAAGACAAAAATAAAACTGTAGAGAAGAAAGAGGGAGCATTAATCATGCTTGCAGTGGTCATTATCACATTAACAGGAAAACAAGCTCCAAAATCCTTCAATAATGGAGCCTGTGAAAGGTAATCTTCCTCGCTATTCTAACATTGTTAACACACCACTTTCTCACACAGCAGATGCAAAGTACTGTGCAGGCATGCTGCTCTTTTTTGTCTGAGTAAGACTACAAAGAGCAATAATCTAAAAAAAAAATCACTTTAACAGCATGATGAACAATGTTACTTGTGCCACAAGTGAAAGAGTTTATCTCTGCGTATAAGTGGGCCGCCTGCAGCATAAGAGGCACATAAAAGAAAAACTATACTTGACTTCAACGCCTGTGAGAATATTCTGTGATCTTAAAATAATTACATAAGACGTGGTAGATAAAAGAAGAATATATCATAACTAAGAAGTGAGAGATAAAAATGGGGAATAAGAGAAGATTCAAAAGGAAGAAAGAAGCACAGAGGCATTTAAGATCATTACAAAAAAAAAGAAATCTCTCGTTACACAAGATGGCTGTATTGTCAGTTGTACTCAAGGAAACAAAATGGTGGTGGTCTGAATTCAGATGAAACAAGCCTAGCTGCAGCCAGTGCTCGAGTGTGCTCAAGTGAGACCCTGCCAGTTGCCTGCTCTTTCATCCTCCATTAGCTAATTAGCATTTAAAGCTGTTGAATGTGCTGCTTTGCCTCACTACCTCCCCCACTTAATTGTTTCCATTCCACGTTAATCAAAAGGGCACGAAACATTGTGGTTGTGTGACAAGAAGGTTTTCTAAAGCCCTCCATATTCATCAGGAAGGATCTAATGTAGTCAGAGTGGACCTGCTTACAAATACAATTAAAGTTAAACACAGGTATTGAATTAGGAAACTGTTAAGTGAATTTACACGAAAACACCGTGGGTGACTGTCACGTGACTACACAGTGGCACGCTCGTTCGTTAGTGAGTCAGTTTGTTAGTATGGTAGGTCATGCTTACAGCCCTTGGGCATTCTGGGTAGACTGCCTAATGTGTTCGACATGGGGAGAGATCTGAGGGCCTGTGTGTACAGCTGCATTCAAATGCCTCAGCTCGAATTGTGTATCACTAGTTGATCTCTAATTTACTTGGCCTACTCACTCATGAGACAAAAAGCTTCCGCTCTGTGACAAACATCACTGACATTTTACTCGCATTCAGCATAAGAGTGCACGTCTGCTGCATGGCTGCGTTCCACATCGATTTGAAAAGGTGGATGCAAACACACCTTGACCTTGTCAGCGTGCCAAGTGATGATAACTCTTGCCAGTGTTTCAACAAAAGCGCATCTCCACTGTCTTAGCTGTGGATCAGACCGAGTGTGCATAATTCAGTCACCTGGTTAACTCTCTTAAAGCAACAGCTTGACATTTTGGGAAATGTGCTTATTATTTTTTTTTTTCCCCTCAGAGACAAGAATGATGTCACTCTCACATCTTCACAGTTCATTTGAAGCTACTAACTGCAGCCATTTTGCTTTGCTTAATGTGTTCAACATGGAAGGTTCCAGAAGGTTCTGGGCTCCACATTTTGTATCCTCAACTTTAGTGTTTTAACTGATGCCATGTTTGGTTTTTCTTTTTTCTTTTTTCGGAGACACAAATGACAATATCTGGATGAGAGGTTGTTAAGACATCAGCTAAGGTTAGCAAGCTTTGATAGAGACCTGCATTCATAAACTATATGGTGTTACCCACACACAGGTATCGGCACTGCTAAGGCACAGAATAATGAAATACTAGAATTATACTCACCAAAATGAAAGCACAAGCTTCTTGAACAGGTGGTACAACACAGCAAGTAATTTCTAAATCCTTCTATATATATCTTAGCCCAATAGTTTGCAGGCTAAAGCCTCAACTACACAGACCTAGAGACCAGTTGATAACAGCTGGCAACCTCTGGTTGGGAATATATATTTTACCATAGCAAACTAGCTGGTAGTGGTTGCTGGCAGTTGCTGAGAAAAACTGGTGGTGCACCGAATACCTTCTTGCGATTGTTGTGGTTGGTAGTTGACTGCACACAGTCTTGTCTGCAAACACTGAGCATTTTTCTCTGAGCGGTAGAAAAATGTTTTTAAAGCTGTGAAACAAGCCAGAAAGTGAGAAATTTCTCCTTCAAAATTAAGGTTGTGCCTTTCCGCTGCAAACAACATTAACATCATTTTTGCCCTGGATGTTCTCCACTGCCTGTTTCTGTTGTACTTTCACAGTTTCTCTACTTCTCGGCAATTAACTGGTTACTGTTTGCAGACAAGTCTGCATTTTCCATGCAAGCTACGGGCAATCCTGTGGCAACCTGTTAGCAACCAAAACAATCACAAGGACACTTTCAGTGTAGCATCATACACTTCTTTCTTACTTAGCAACTGCCAGCAACCACACTCTTCTCCTCAGATGGTTGCTGATGGCAGTTTTACGTTTAACTGCTTTAACACATGAACTCCAGACAATGCCCAGAGTTGCTTTTTGACAAATATAATGGAAACGGGATTGCTGTCCATTGCGAGAATTTCCTACTATTAGAAATACTCTTTTTTTGCATTAGGGAAAAGGTGGCTTTTAGGTAGAGCACACAGAAGGCAACCAAGAGGTCCTTAACACACACACAGAGTTGAGTTCTCTAATATTTTTCTGATCTTTTCACACGTGAGCTCAATCGGAATGGACTCCATTACTGTAGCAGGGAGCTGACAATGTAAGGTCTGTTATATGCTGGTGTACTGTTCTGATGCATAGCTGTCTACAAAATTAAAAATGAGTTTTAAACATCACAGAGGTTTGTTTAATCAATTGTTTGTGCCAGAGGATAAAAAGCAGGGCCCCAACAAACTGAAACATCTTTTTATTTGCAAGCTAGACATACTGCAATGCTTTGGAAGTACATGCTGAAGTGGGATGTGTGGGAGTTAAGCAGGCAACATGCTGCAAATATGGACTCAAAATATTTAACAGGAGCACAGCTGAATGAAGGCTGATATAACATACTAAACAGCAAAATGAAGAGGTGAAAAATTCATAAAGCATCACAGCCTCTTCAGAGACTGCCAGTTCAATAAACTGCCCACTATTTAATTTGCTGGGATCAAGCCGGAGGGGATTCAACAATAACCAAGTGCAATAATATGAAATTCACAAGTTCATTGGAAAAAGTAAAAAGGGTCTGCTGGAAGGAAGCCTTTGGCTAAAAAAGAATAACAGTGGCTTAGAGGGCAGTGAGAGGGCACAGTGACCCCACTGCTCTTACCACACATCTTTATATTAATGTAACATGGACTGAGGTTTATGAGGTTTATATTTCACATGCGTACTTTATCAGCTTTCCTTCCTCAACAAGTCATCTGTGTTCGATATACTGTACTATTTATTCAAAATACAGTCCAAATACCATGAGCTAGCATCAGCATTTTAAGTAAACAACATCCATCTTAATAAAAACAACTAAAACAGAGTCAGGATTTGACAGCAGGAACACAAACCTTTAAGCCCAAGCTTGTCAAGTAACAGCTCAACAAGCCAACACTGTTCTCTCTCCTCTTTCTACAATGTCTCTCTCCCTCTCTCTGGCTCTTTTCAGCTGCTGTCGGCAATTAAGGGCAGCAGAGACAAGTAATCTCCTTCTGGGCGACAGGGCCAGACCAGAACAGGCATGTGGAGTGGGCTGTGCAGTGAAAGGGGGAGGGGTTGTGGGACTGCGAGGCTGGCCCCTGCCTCAGCCCTAGCCAGGCCCTGCTTGGCTGCACTCAATCTCAGCCCAATAAAAAGCCCTTCATTGGCAGGGTGCAACTGAGCCAGACGGGCTGGGAGCATGTGGCTTTTAAAAATGAGGAGGGTGGAATAAGGGGAATGGGAGGGGGGGAACAGAGAGTAAAAATGAGGAATACGATTCGGGAAGAAAGACAGATAATAAGAATACAGAGGCAGAGACTCTGATACACAAAACCAACTGCGTCTACCCTGAGAGGACACTTTTGAAATACTGCTTAGCCAGTTCTGTCAAGGCTGGTTTCACCCTGGGAATGCAGAAACAGATGGGTTGTCTCTGAGCTATGGGCTACATGTGGGAGGTGAAAGGGTGTTGTTGGGAACTGTATGCAACAGCAATCCTTTGCCAATCGTTCTTTAATCTATTGTGTTCCCCAAACAACACAATCCTGTTTCTGGCATTCATTAACCCGCCAACAAATGCAGCTGCCCCGAGGAAACTTGTACTCAAACTGCTTTTCAGCCTTTTACACGCACTAAGTGTGTTATTTGTTTTTCCATCGCCGAAAAACACAGGAACAGAGCACATACAGGCAGCACAGACATTCAAAGACAACAAACTGCACAGACATGACTGCACAAACGCACACAAACACAGACACACAATTGTACATTTTCCTTGCTCTATAAGTAGAGTTTTAACTGAATTAAATCATGTGCCGTGCCAATTTGTTTTCATGCCGTCTTGTTACATTTCTGTTTCAAAAAACAAACAAACATATAAACGCGATTAATTCAAAACAATTTTAAAGGATCCCATATACTGTAATGGTCTATCCATAAGCAATCACTGAGAGTTATGCTACTTGGACTTTTACAATGTGACTCTACTTCTGTCACTATTCTAAAATCTGTAACTGATGAGCTGCATATCAGTGCCTGTAAATCTTGCTAACTTATCAGCGATGGATGAATTTTTTCTTTACAAGCTTCTAACAACTGAGGACTAGTGTGGCGAACAATAGGCGCTCAGATAAGATTGAAAAGCTGGCAATGTTCCATTTCTCTACGCAGAAATGTTCTAATTTCCGCTCCACTGCCTCAACTGGGTGGCAAACTCATGAGCACAGACTTTTCTTGTCATAGTAAGGTAACCTGTTTTTTTCCCCCCCAAAGTTGGCATACAGCCTTATTTTTGTTGGCAACATTGTCATCGAAGGTGTGAAGCCCTAAATACGTTCACACATGACTTTTCTCTTCTGTGTTTGAATAATCAGCTTAGCAGAAAATGGCCCTTGATATTTTCTTTATTTATTAGTTCACAAGTCGACAGTTTAATTTAATAGTGAATTTTAGATGGGACATGAAATGTCACATGTTTTAGACACACGTATAAACATGTATACCAGATTTAACACTGTCCATGGAGCTATATTTAAAAACTAAGTGTTTAAAGGTAAAGTTTTAGAGCTTGTGTACCGCCTTGTCGGAGTTACACCGAGTTAGCTGGTTGGTCGCTGCCAATAGAATTACATTAGTTTATGTTAGCAAACTAGTGAAAGAACCAATTAATTAAATGGAAACCAAGTACATGTAAGCTTAAAAGCAGTCTGCAGGAGGTCCCTTTTGCACTGCCCGTGTCTACAACAATGAGTTTAATGTTAAAAACCAAGAACATGCTTTCACTCTTTGTCTCTTAGGTATTAAAGGGTTCTTCAATATTGGCAAGCTGCACTGAAATTGGAGACTACACCTATTAGCCATAATGTTAGGGTTCATAGATCACTTTATAAATGAGGAATCTGTGCAGGAGAGACTAATTGAGCCAGGTGCAGCGGTGGTTCGAAGGGCCGACAAGTTGAAGTTGATGTGATCAGTGCTAGTTTATGCAACATTAAAGTTTAAGTTAAGCCCCAGTTATATCCAGGTTAAGTCTTTTTTTTCACAAGCACATCCAACTACGTTAAAAATGAAAAGGTTCTCACATGTGCATCACACCAAAACTACAAGTAAATTTGTTATCGAAGGGCAATTGGGAATCCATCAGCATCTCTGCAGGAAAAGAAAATTGCCACCTTACAGTCTCCTTCAGTTACATTTGATTGACTGATGTGTGCCAAAAAAAACACCAGGAGCCTCAAGGAAGAGATGACATAGCTTTTGGAAAGCTTATTTCCTTGTTGTTTGACCTTGAATTGGATAAACAGAAGAAACTGGATGGAATAGGTGAACTGTTGTGGAATTTTTTAAGTCGGACTACATTATCTTACTCAGTGCTACTTCCTACTAGAAATGAGGCAAAAACAAAGCAGATATGTAACTTGAGGAGACTTTCTTATTCTTATTCTCCTTTTGTTTTACCTGTGGAAGTGTTGATAGATAGTTGTGGTTTGTAATCTAGCTTCTCGGACAGTGTTAAATCTGTGACAGGCTTTTAGAATAGTGCTCCATGGGATAAACAAGGGTTAATACATGCTGTGTTTCATGTCCAAAGTTCTACTAGGCCACAGGATAAACTACATGAAACAATTAATTTTTACATTCACTGTTATCCTAACTACAACAAAATTGTTTGGTGGAATAATTTTGAATAGAAAACAACATTTTTCCACAAATGCATTTCAGCCCTCAAGTTCTCTAGATATTACTCAGTGGAGGTGCACGGACATTGGGCATTCGTTTTTCCTTACCCACCACCTCCACAGCACAGATGTAATGGTCTTATCAATTCACAGTGAACAAGTTATGTGTCCTGCCTCCTGCAAACTATTTAGGCAGTATCCTTACCTAAACTAAACTGAGAATTTCTATAAGGTGAGAATGTAGCTGACATGAACCATCTCCTGTGACAAAGGGCAACTTCAGAAAATGTCAGTCTAGTAAAATTTTATTTCCACAGCACCTCCCAAGATAAATATCACAAAGCGCTTCACAAAAAAATGCCAGAACATCAAACTAAAAAGTTACCCAACAGCAGTTTCAGCAAAGATCTACATCACTGTTGAAGTAAACCACCAACAATGAGGTGCGGCTGTTTAGCTGCGGCTGCCATCAAAGACTGAGATGATTTTAATATTTACAAGAAACGATTCCAGTAGTTTAGCAGGGATCCTCCATGTTTTTTGATTTGCCACCATCTGTCGTTTGCTGTTAATTCAAAGTCGCGCCTTCATCTGTTTGACATTAAAAGCCTTCCAGCAGTTGAGGAGAAAAAAATATTTTCACATCACATTTACTGTTAAACATCTGCAGGAAGTGTTGAGTTTCATTAAGAGAAACTTAAAATGATTAAAGAGCAACAAAGAGGTGTTGATTGGAATGAATGAAACAGCGAGCACAAACAGCTTTTCTGTTTGAAAGTTAAAAACAGCAATAAATGCATATGTCTTGAATGTTCCTTATAAATATAAAAATGTATCAATGGAGCCTTCACAATGACAACTACAGTTCACACACCAATCATTTTGTAGTTAAAGCTCTTTCTTCCTGTACACCAGTTTTGATATTCACTTAAGCAAATGTATTAATGCATCAAATGTAATAACAGATGTTACTAGCATTAAAAAGCTGATTTTTTTATTTTTTAAATAGTCAGTAATATTTAGTGGCTACATCAACAGACATTAGAATGCAGGCCAACCATTTGTGGGCTGAACAGCTCAGGTGGATGGGAATATTGTGTTAACTGGTTTATTCATGGTAACAAAGTCACTCAACTGCACAGTATCAAGGGTACATGTAAACAGCTCTACCAGAGTTTGGCTAGCGGCCAAATTGCACAGTACATGTGCAAGTGTAGCCTGTGGCCTCTTCACAGGCATCATACACTTCAGTTGTCTTTTAGACTCTCAGCCACCATTTTTTTCCAATTAATCGCAGTTGGCTGTCAGCAACTATTCTGATAAACCAATAGCTGTCATTAAATAATTCATTAATTACATTTTTTTTTTTACCACTGACAAATATTCCCAGTTTTCAACTACTTAACTTGTACCAGCAGCAAATCCCTTCAGCTATGTTAAAACCATGTAAAAGTTCTTTTAAGAGGAAGTAATGTGATCAACTGAATAAACAGCTGGCAAATTAATCTATGAACTGACACCTTATAACGATCAACGTTTTTACCTTTGGTTACAGAACAATAATTCCCAAACCTTTGTCAAGACTAAAACTAGAAGCCCTCAGCTTGTGCAAAACACAGGATTAAGATCATACTTGCTCATAACCCGAACCGATATCAGACAGCTACTGCAACTCATTTAGTCTCTTTCAGTGGAGCTTAGGCACAGAGTTGCATGGTGATGATTAAAAATTTAGCATACTCCTTCACCTACAGAATCAACTGGTGTCAAGTTGGAGAGTGAACATTAATTATCCAGGAGTGTCCAACACTGGCTCCTGAATTTTTTTACATTATTAATATCCTCAACGCAAGAGACATGTCTCATTATTAGAAGCTCGGCACCAAGGCCACGATTTTCCAATTACTGCCCTGTCTTCAGTCTGTGTTCAACTGAAAAAAAACCTTTCGGTTTCACCAGATACGCAAGGTCAGACATAAGTTTGCACTTTGGCATAAATTCAGGTAAAATTCATTTTCAATTCTAATCAAACCATCAGTGTTAATGTGAAATTCCATTAAACCTGGGGCAGCCAACATATTTTTGCCATCACTGGACAGAAGATGCATAGTAAGCCCCGACAAAGCCTAACTCGAGCGGTCTGAGAGTGAATTAAACTGCATCTAGACCGTGACTGGGGAAGTAAGATGCAGAGGCAAAATGGGCTGTATCTAAATTCTACCCAAAAGTCTATGCAAGGTTTACTATATTAACTGTGTGGTTTTGATTCAAGAATCAACTCAGCCTGTCAGTAATTGACGATTCATTTTTTATTTTCATGCAAATAACTTTAAGGTGTCAACAGCCCAGTATTGAGTTATTGAAATTTCCCATAAGGACTAAGGAGCAAAAGGTATTTATCAATTTTCTACCATTGTGACTCATAAGCAAACACTTCAGCTCTGCAAAAGAAATGTTGGTAAAGGGCAAGCCGCATATTAGGCTTTTCAGCCAGTACCAGTGCTGACAGGTGTAGTGAAGTCATGTGTTTTTGCAGTGAGATTCACACAGACTTCCTCACTTAGCCCAGTTCCACTTTCCCAGCCATGTTTATGACTTCACCTCCTGCGGTGGCCCTCGGGCAAGAAGAAAACAAGACTGTCTCACAACAGTCAAAGCCTTTTAGACTCAAAAACACAAAGTGCTGGAACTTTCCAAGGAAAAGGGTCCTCTCTTTTACTCACAGTCAAGCTTCTGTTTGATGACTGCTGGACTCTGGCAATACTGAAAAATAGAGTTATTTCTAACGTGCAGTCAATAATGTAGTACAATTTGCATTACATTTCAACTGTGAGGAGATACAAAACAATGCATTTAATAGTGCCGTTAAGAAGCTGCAAGTACCAAACATGGAAAAAGTGGATGTTATAATTATCAGACAACCTCATGGCAAGCGCTTCTATTTGGTGGTTTCCTTTAAAGCACACACACACACACACTCGCTCTCACCACCTTTGCTGACCAACAAAGCATCCTGGATGCTGTCTCCTTGGCGACCACCTCCCTTAGATTTTACTTGTGACTGTGATGATGAAGAAGGATGATGGAGGTTGTAGTCTGGAAAAGGATGAGCTGTGATACTCCAGCTAAGTGCCTGGATGTCTGATTACCCACGTGCGTGTGTGAGTGTGAGACCTTTATAAAGATATATCGGATTCCATCTTCAGAGAGATGAGTTTTAAAGCTGAAAGTGACTGAATATAAAAGTTTGTGAAGAGTGGTTTGTCCTGTCTGCTTTTTTCTTTAAATCATTTCGTCTTCTCTGCTGCTTGCTGCAAAGCCAACAATTATTTTCTTTGTAGAACTCATCAAAACGTCTTTTATTGAGAAGTTGTTTCTTACCAGATGGTTGGACCCTGGTCCCCTTTTTTATGAACAAGTACAAAAAGAAAGACTTTTGCAATTGTTATTTTTGGATTATTAGTTTACGGTGGCTTTTGAATTGAAAAGATATCTTATATTAGGAACTTTCAGATGTCGTTGTGCTTGCAGGAGAAATTGAATAAACTAAATATTTAGTTTACCAAGCTAAATATTTATATTTCCTTAATAGACAACTGTAGTTGACTATTTAGTTCAAAATATTACTCATCCACCTGCTACTAATCAAGGCTGTGGCAACAACTGGTGCTGTGCGATACTACAAATTTTGGTATTGATCCGATACCATCTAACTACAGGCTACTGTTACCGATACAGTACCAATATTTTTAAACAATAAAGGGAGCTTATGTAGTGAAGAGAGCGTGTCATGACTCCTGGGATGAATCATCATTATTTTTGTTAATTCTGAACATAATTTTAATGATCACTAAATAACTGATTTTTCGTTTCCACAATAACTTTGTTTTATTTTAAAAAAAAACAACAACACACTTTTCAGTTTTTCATGAATTGTGTCTGTCTCTAAAGCACTTCTGTCAGCTTCTGTTGTTTAAATGTGCTATAGACTACAAATAAAATAAACATGACAGTTAACACAAAAAATGGACATTTGTCATGGTGCATGAGTTGTATTTTTTCATTATATTTTATATTATAATGAACTTAAAGGATTCCAACAAAGTATCGATTCGATACCAGTACCAGCATTGGTATCAGTACTATTAATATTTGAATCGATACGCCCACCTCTATCCATAACCAACCACAGGAAGTTTCAAAAAGCAGGTTGCAAAGACGAGTGTCATTCTGATAAAGCTTTTCAAATGTCTCCTACTGTGTCACAAATTTGCTCAAATGTATTTATTTTTTAACTTTGAGGCTGGTTGACTAGGCTGATCTTTCCCAGGGACATCTCTATTTTTTACACACGCACGCGCACACTTACCTTACTAATTATGTCCCAAGTTTTGACTGTTGGGAATAACCCTAAGGTGTCTTCCTGATCTGTAGGAATGAGATGGAGCGCCACTTCCTGGAACTTCTGCAATTTAACATCAATGTGCCGGCCAGCGTCTACGCCAAGTACTACTTTGACCTGCGACAGCTGGCTGATGACAACAACCTCAGCTTCCCTCTGGAACCCCTGAACAACCAGCGTGCCCAGAAACTAGAGGTAAGCTTCCTTCCAGAGACTACAGAACATCTGTCTCCAATACTCATCTAGATTAGATTCACCTCAGATTAGGAGTTGCTGGTGGATACTCTGTATTCTCAAGTTAAAGGCTGTTTATTTTGGCAACTGTTTCTATGGCATGGTTTACAAGCAGGACTAATTTGAACTGACCAAAGCGTTAGTGATTAGTACAGTAGTGACACAGGAAGAACCGCCCTCTGAAAACAGAAATTTCTTGTGTAGCTTTTTTGCTCATGACCTGTTTTATCATTTATTAATCATTAGATACCTATAATTCAAACGCCTGGTTAAATCAGAATGATCTAGTCTGTCTCTCTGTGACTTTTGAGTAATTGTGCTTTGATAATGCTCCTCCAGGCCATTTCAAGACTATGTGAAGACAAGTACAAGGACCTCAGTCGAGCCGCGATGAGGCGCTCTCTCAGCGCAGACAACCTGATAGGTATACGACGCTCCAATGCTGTGCTCTCATAGACTGCTGCCCTCTGACCTCCAAAGTTCAGCTAATCCACAGCCAACCCCAGAAAGCATTACCCACAGAGTCATCAGGCAGGGAAAAACGCCACTGTATGACCTGTCCACACGGTAATTCACATTACAGCTGTAGACGTGCGTGATTGTTAAATTAAAGGTGTTTACCTTATCTGAAGCATTATCATTTGACTGTTGTTTTTACAAGTCCTTTATTTATTTGTTATATGTCTATCACTTGTGAGAGAACATGTTGAACAGGAATGATTGAGTTCATCTGTCTGAAATACACTTTGGATTCTTTTTTTTCTTTTCTACAAAAACGTTGGAATTACTTCATGCAGCCTTAAAGGATGAGGAGAGTGGTGTGTTATATTTGTTGTTACTGTCACCGTATTCCATGAAAAGACCAAAACCAGCAAATATTAGGCTGTTCAGATGTGGCTCATTGGTTCTTTATGAAGATTGAAATCATTATCATCATATTCCATAGCATAGTGAGGTTAATGTTGGTTGGTCATTTCCTGGGATTCTTTAACAGTATATAAATATCAACTTTCACCAAATGTATCCCTTTTTCTTTTCTTTTCTTCTTTTCTTTTTTTGTTTTTGTTTTTTTAAATAGCCACAAAAATGCAAAATGACCTTTGTTGTAAATTAGATTTAATCCCAGAAGTTACTGTGGAGACTGTAACTCAGACATGTTTACTGTCGCTATGTTTTAAGTACATTTTTCTGTCCAGCAGGATTGAACATTCACCATGTCTCATATTACAAGACACTGAGCTGTTATCACTCTGTGGGAGCTGGCTGACGTCCTCTCAGTCAGCTGTTTTGTGACAGGAAAATCAGGAGTGCCATTTGCAATTTGGTGTTAAGTTGTGTGTACCACAGGTGATCAAACAGGGCTGTTTACTGACTCTGGATCAGTATTTGCAAATTAATGGCTCCATATGGAAGTTGGGTTGATGCAGGTCAGCCTCAGTATTAAGCTCCTTAGATCCTACCATCCCAACCTCATTCCCACCCCCACCCCCCCATCAGATCACCAGTGTTGTTCTTGTCCAAGGACCCATCTAGTCCAAGGTTTTGAACACACTACACAGATACTGAGGGGGAGAACAAACTGATGGACGCTTCCCTCCTCTTTTGCTTACTATGTAGGCTTCTAGCTGTGAAGTTTGTCTTGTTTTTAATTGAGAAAAAAAAAATTTGCAGATGGAGTATTTTAAATAAACACTAATCATGTAACAAATGTGTTGTGGTTTGTCTTTTATGTTGTGTCTTTACAATCAGCTCAGTTCTAAACATTGTTGGGGCTATTGAGCCTGACATCCCAGAGTTCAGTTTAACACTGTGTTATAGCTGTATATTGGCAAAACACACCATGCACCATTTATTAACCTTATTAGCTGGCATTATGGTGTCTAAATCAAAAACGGCACACAGTTGTGAGGGAACCAGAGAATCTCTCAGACTTTGAGTCAATAATATTGTAATTCCTTGGTTTTTACAGACATGGAGCACTTACTGGTACACAGAATGCAAGCAGTCCAAAGTAGAGCTGATACTTTGTACTAGGAGTACACTGAGAAACAGATGTGGCTACATGGTTGAATAAACCAGTTTAAGCAGTTGGTTATCCACTTTTCCTTTTGTTTTTTTTAAGGAAGCAGTTCAAATTTTAGACAATGTATACGAGTCTTTTTTTTGTCAGTGGTGAAACTGCAAAAAGGCTTTTCTTAGTTGAGTTAGATACATCATAGTTCTGATTGCACAAATGTTTAAAGCTCATATGAAAGCACTTGTTTTCTTCAATTTCTGTTAACTTTACTGCCGGTATAGACAAAAGCTGGTTAAATACATCTTTTGAATCCATCCTTTGTTGCTTTTAGTTTTTTTCACCCCCCAAAATGTACTTGATTATAAGTTGAATAGACTGTTGTAACACTGTATCTAATCCACAACAAACCACACATGGTTTACTTCCAACACATTGGACTTTCTTATTTTTCTGTTAAATTCTAATGTCCCTTAGGTCAAGTGCTGCATTTTCAGTTTGCTATCAGTAACAATTACTTGGACACACTTGATATTTACATATATGTCTGGCTCTAGGAATGAATGAAGAGTGAATGGCTGTCTTGTTGTGGCATTATTGTCTGATCTTTGAAGCCACTGAGAGAAATCCTGCTGACAGAGGTTTAACGATGTAGGGTGGAGCTACAATGTGACAACACATTCCAAGAGATCAGGAATCTATTCATGGAAACCCTCTTGCAAGAAGTAGGTGAGACTTTGTAGAATAGTTGTGTATTTCCACAAATTTGTCATAAACAGGGCAGCAAATGGTTACACATCCACTATACTGCCATTATTAGTAAAGGCAAGAACTTCCAAATCAAGTTACTGAACAACTAATTTCTTCTAGTTGAACTCTGTGCTCTCGTGCGCAGACTCTTCAGCAGTCAGTTAACGTTTTAGGGCTCATACACAGTCAAAAAGGAGTGCACAACGTTCAAGATCCAACACTTTTAATTCCACAACATGAATCAAAATCTACAGTATTTTATCAACGTCCTTTGAGGAGGTCTGTCAATGTAAAAACTGAAAAAAACCCAACATGTACTCTTTAAACTACACATCAGTTTTACCAGCATTTCTTTTTTTGGGCATTCATCATCAATCATACAGTCATTTCCTTCACACACATCAGACTAATAAATTAGAGCTATCTAGCATGTGGGACACACGGTAATCTAAACAGCACAAAGGACCATCAACAATGAATGGAAATATTACAGAACGTCACAGGTTCAGTCAGTTCTGCATTAGCGCTGTAGCACTCTGCAGTGATTTCAAGATTTCATGTTGTACTCCTCCACCGTCATTCATTTTTTTGTTGTCTTTAGCACTCTCTGTCTCTCTCTCCCATCCCCACCCTGTACACCGTTTCAGTTTTTGTCAAGTTCTCAAACAGATGACTTACATTAGACCACAGATCCATGCAAATAACATAGGAGGGTTTGGTTCTTACTTACATGAGAAAACCTCAATATACATGTACATACTAAGTTCCTCAGTAAATTAACTATTAAGCAAAATAACTTTTCAATTGTGACATTGTTCAAAAAGAAGATTTTTCAAAGTGCTTGTTTTCTCCATCCAGCAGTCCAAATCCCAAACAGAACGAGATAAATAACAGCCTGGGAAACTTTAAACTGTTATTTTTTACTTGCTTGCAAATTTTCTATGTCTTGGTTATTTGTTAAACGTGGCTAGTACAGTTTTCCAGAGTCTAAGGTGACCTTTACTGTACCTAGTCTAACCCTAACATCTGTTTGTTCTGGCAAAATACTGCTATAAAAATCACTTTGTGGTTCTCAAAGTGAGGTCCAAGGACCTCTAGAGGTCACTGAGCTGAAGTCAGGGAGCAGCAGATTCGCCACCATAGAATAATCATTAATGTTTTTCCACAGCTAAGTACAAAATTCAGATGGGTCTGTGGTCTAATGTTCATCTGTTGGGGGTGGGTTGGGGGGTGAGCAGGTCCCCTTTGAACCAGCAGATGGGGCTGAAGTTTCATCCTGTATCTTTAACATAAACATTGTGCATTAGTTCACAATACATTAACAAAACTAGATCCCCCCCCCCCACAGAAACTTTAGTGATTTAACGAGACAGTTAAAATGAGAAAAAAACTGAATTTGATCTCTAGTTTTGGGAAAAACCAATATAATAAGGACCATTTCCCAGTCCACTTTCAGTTTGTAACCATACAAAAGGATGCACTCAGACACTGACATACTACAGCACATTTATACACAAGTTTATACAGCTCAAATCTGATTTGTTTTTCTGGCGTCTTACACTTAAGATTGTGGCAGTGGCATCAGCTGGTTAGAAACTAAATATATGACACGTTATCTTTTTTTTAAAACACCAAATATTTGTACAATATATACATAAATAAATATGTGGTTTTTTTCTCTCTCTGTCAGTGCTCAGGATGAGGAGATAGTGAGAAGCATGTGGGACTCCATTATGGATCCATTTAACTCAAAAGTTAGTTCCTCAGTGACGGTCAAATTCGGTCAAAGGTTTGAGCTCTACGTCTAAGGAAAGCAGTTCCAGCTCACAGTTCTGACATATGTCCACAACCCCAGTCTGTGTTTGGATACTGGGGGATGTGGCTGTACACGAGTCCTCTTAAAAGCTCATATATGAGGCGGAGCAGCTTTATGGTAGATACCTGATGTCAGCCCAGTTCCAGTATGTCCAGTTAAAGCAGTACTGGCCTCGCTGTACATGGAGGGTGGAGCGGTGGCTTTTTGTGGCCAACAGGGACAGCATCGAGCCGCAAACCTCCTCCAGGACTCTAAAGTTTTTCCCGACCAAATCCAGACTCCTGAGGTGATGCCCACCACTAAGCACATGAAATATTTGAGCATGAAGACGGCGTAGTCCGGGCCTAGTCCCAAGCGCTGGCGTTCGGACGGGCAGAGGCAGGCCAAAGCTCGCTCCCAGCTGGGCCGGTAGTGCTGCTCATACACCAGGCAGGCCACCACAATGGTGGCGGGGACAGTGTACAGCACCGTAAAGAGCCCGATGCGAATCATCAGCCGCTCTAGTTTGTCCGTCTTGGTGCCACCTTGCTTGATGATGCTCCTGATGCGGAACAGAGAAACGAAGCCGGCGAGTAAGAAAAGCGATCCGGTGAAGAGGTAAACCACAAGAGGTGCGAGCACGAATCCCCTCAGATTCTCCAGACTCTGGTTCCCCACATAGCAGATTCCAGCCACAGGGTCCCCGTCCACAGAGCTGAGAGCCAGCACTACGATGGTCTTGATGCTGGGGATGAGCCAAGCGGCGAGGTGGAAATACTGTGAGTATCCCGCGATGGCCTCGCTGCCCCACTTCATCCCTGCGGCCAGAAACCAGGTGAAGGACAGCACCACCCACCAGATGGAGCTGGCCATGCCGAAGAAGTACACCAGCAAGAAGACGAGGGTGCAGAGAGCGGGGCCGTTGGTGTCATAGAGGATGTGCAGGTGGTCGCCGCTGGCGCCACACGCCACTCGCTCGTGACCTGCCACCAGCCGGATGATGTAACCCAAGGAGACAAAGAGGTAGCAGGCAGCCAGAAAGATGATGGGCCTCTCTGGGTACTTGAAGCGTTCCATGTCAATGAGAAAGGTGGCGACGGTTGTCAAGGTGGAGATGAAGCACAGCACCGACCACAGTCCCACCCAGAAGCTAGTGAAGGCGTGCTCATCTGGCGAGAAGAAAGGCAGGTGGCAGGGCTGGGCGCAGTTGAGCTGGGGGCCAGTCTGGACCCGGCCATACAGGCTGTGAGACTCCCTCATGATGGGGATCAGTGGCTCTCTGCAGCGGCACTCCCTGTCGCACTGCGGGGGGCTCGGCGGTCTAGTCCTGCCCTTAGGGGTTGGCTTGGGGAATAGGGGAGCCAGGGTGGTGGTCTCGCTGCTGTTCTGGTCCATGCACAGGGTCTCGTCCCCCAGCTGTGGCAGCTGCTCACAGCTCATCCTCTCGGGCCACTCAAAGCCATATTGACTCATGAGAGGCGAGCAGCCCCGTTTGGCTCGTTCACACACCGAGCGGCAGGGTGGGAGCGGCTTGCGGTAGTCCGGCAGGCATATCGGTGTGTACATGCTGCACAGGAAGAAGAGCAAGTCCGGAGAGCAGCGGATCCGGACCAGAGGCCAGAACTGGTGGACCTCCAGGCCCACCTCCTCCTGGGTGTCGTGGTTAAACTGATTGGGCATGTGGGTCAGGTTGTAACCAATGCCCCGACACATGGGCACAGTTATGGGCTCACACACAAGATCCTTAGAAGCACCTAATGTGAAGCCAGGGGAGTGGAGGAGCAGCAGCAGCAGCAGCATTATGAGGGGCCACGGCATGTTTCTCACTGTAGATGCAATCAATAAATATTAAAATTCACAACGACTCATTTGGAGTTATTTAACGAAGAAATCTAGATGACTGCATGGTCATCTCAGAAACCTGACTGAAAACTTTCTTCTTCTGGTGGATAAATCAGGACATAAACAGGCTCCTTCCAGCCTCTTAATGGTTAAAACATGAGCTGAAGTCTTGACGGTAAATCCAGTTGATCCTGCGAGCAGCTGTCAATCATTCACCAGAGCTCCTGCAATCATTACGGAGAAAGTTCATCTCCGGTTGTCACGTTCCACTAAATTTAACGACCCTCTAACATTTTGTTGTTGTTGTCGTTGTTTTTTTTTACACCGTTTCCTTCCTCACAGACGCCAGAAAAAGTGGAATCATCTGGTATAAAATGTCCGTGACAACGTGAACAAACACAGAGCAAAGCGCGGCTCTCCGGTGTACGACAAACGTGTGGCTGTCTCCAGCGTCCAGCGCACGAAGCTCGGTGCGTAAAATCCACTTGTCGTGTCCTCTCGGGCTGGCTTATTCCGTCAGCAGCATTATTTTCAAACTTTTAAAAGTATCCCCTCTGCTGCACCTGTTGCACCTCTCTAGGAGGGAAAACGAAATAAAACACGAGAATAATCCGCAAGTGTTCTTCAGGGTGAAAACTTATTAGTGCAGCAGCGCGTGTCAGCCGCGCGCACTGAGCCCGAGGACGGAATAAAGTCCGTTTGAAACTGCAGCACCTCCTCACCGCTCCGAGGGTCTGCTGCATTCGAGACTATCGGAAATGTCACAATTCCTCCGTGAACACACCTTTCGAGTTTCTTCTTGAAATGAAACAAAATCGGGTATTTCTACGAAGCAAAGTCAGTACTGTCTCCCATTTTTTTATTATGGAAGTATGTTTTCAATTTTTATACATTTTTATATGTATAAAGTACGTAATTTAATAAAAACAAATACAAAATGAAAGAAGAAAAACAAGAAAAGTTTACAATTTTGTGAAGTATCTGATCCTCAATATTAAATTGATATTTTTAAGTTGTTTTTTTTATATATATATTTTAACATCGCCTTTACTTTAATATGTTTAGTAGGTCATCATTCTAAAGGGCAGCAATTATTATTATTATTATTATTATTATTATTATTATTATGCAGTTAAAAAACGTACTTCTTGCCCAGGTTTTTACAATGAGGCAAAAACCTGACCCCAGTACTTAGAGAAAGAGCTGCCTGTATTTCAGTGCTTTGTTTGGTCTCCAGTAAAACCCCAAAAGCACTCAATTTTTCTTTTACAAATGAAAACTTTTTTTATATAAACAAAACGCGCACTTTGACTTTATTTATGTATTTGTTTATTAGTAAAATGTGAACTCCTTTATTTTTGTTTCCTTTTGTAGCGCAGCTCAACAAAGCCCGTGTGCGGTTAGAGCGCATGTTTGGGATTGTCCCCAGTATCGAGCAGCACGTGAACGCATCAGTGAGTCATATTTATAACTTCCTGCATTAGGGGCTGGAGTTTACAGGGAGAGCTTGAAGGTATCAGATGATGGATAAGGTCTCCCCACCCACTCACACCTCCACCACAGGACCACACACACACACACACACACACACACACACACTAAACGAACTTCTTCTCCATTCTGTTTCAGCTAAGTAGACACGTGCATTATATTCCACGAGATTCACGCTTTATTATATTATATTATATTGTTATTATTATTGAATGCTGCTCAGTTTTGTTGCCTTTGTTGTCATTTATTGCTTGTTTTTTCCTGACTTCAACAAAACTGTAATTCTTGATTTTTTTTTTCTTCCAGCAAGTAAAGTTTATATTTATTGTTGCTGTCAGTCACTTCTGTTTAGTCATTCTGTTTCCATTAATCAGAACTCACAGCTACACATATAATGTATTTAATATAATATGGCAATAAGAAAAACAAAACAGACACCAGGTTATATTAACTAAATGATATGTGCTGAAATTCTCATTAATAGTTTTTTTGATGGTTTAGCATCCATTAAATTGTTTACGCCTTTAACTGTTATTGTTTGGAGTTGAGCATGTCATTTTTTTTATTTTCATTTTTTGTCTTGTCCTTTGTTACATATAAACATTTGTCATTATTCAGGTGTAATAACAGAGCGATATGTCTTTTGTTTACGGCCTGTTGTTCATTCCTTGCTAGGTCTGCTTACACTGAACAGGCCATTAACAGTAAATGATGCACGGAAACATTTAATATAAACACTTAATGTTAAATTAAACATTATATTTTTAGAAGAATTTATTGATTATTATTATTTTTTTTTTTTTTTTACCACCTTACAATTGACCCATATTTACCTTCCTCTCTGCTGCCATACCAAGTTGAAATTTACCCTCAAAGGATTTTTCAGTCTGCAAAGCTTAACCTGTAACAGTGGTTAGGGTAGCAGTGTGTTGCAGTATTTCTTCATTTCTTTCCATTAATCAAAGAACAAAAATCAGTATATGAGACAGTCTTCAGGGTGTATTTGGGGATGGATGCTTTAATTGCCTTCATACAGAGCTAAAGAAGGTTAGGAGAGTGGAAGTGTCCTCTCCCGTGTGAGTTAAACAATGTCTGCTTCATTTGGAGTTAATGAAATTAGAAGCCTTTTCTTGTCAAATAGACCAAATTGAATCACTGACCTGTTTAAACTCCAGCGCCGACTGATGTTCAGGTCTCCTCACATGACGGCACTGGGCCTTGATTAGATCTCAGAAGTCATGCTGACTGAGATTTGCATGAACCTTGCATCCACGTTGCACTGATCAGAGCAGACACATTAAGAACAATGTAAATGGGGTAAGTATAAAGGACAGTGTTTGGAAGGAAGAAGAAATAAACACTATTAAAGATTTTTTTTTTTTTTTAAAGGTTGCTATATTGTTACAGAGTTAAATGCCACGTAAATGATGGCAAAGGTAAAGACCAATTCAAATGCATTCTCTCCTAATATTGTGTTAAACCTGCGTGTTAACACGATGCGTAAATCTGCAGCATTTTTTTAAACAAACTGTCTGATTGAAACTGATGTTCGGGTTTTAACGATCACCCGATCTGTTTCAGTCTTTTAATATACATAACAATTTAGTCTATATTTGCTTTATTTAATTAAATAAATATTGCCATCAGTTTTACACATGATGCAGCGTATCCACATAATCACCTCAATGCCACAATAATAACATAAAAAAATAACAAAAGTTTTTAGTGAATCTATTTACAGAATTTTTGTGTACTTGGTGCCACAAAGTAAAATCAGTTCCTCATATTTGAAATTTAAAACAAAGCAGATGAAGCAGCTAGCAACAATGTAAATTCTACTTTAAAATGGGAACAATCTGTGCGCGTGTTTAAGCAAGATGGTGAATCTAAACTGGGATCCGACTTCATCGTGGAGTACCTGACAGTTTTTTGAAACCTGGACTTATGGACAGGTTTCATTGGTTATCAGAGCAGCATGTGCGTGGGTGTGTAAGGGAGTGTAGGCTGCCAGCTAAGGTCTGAGAAATGCTCGCAATGAAGGCACTGATATCTAAATAAAGTGGTAAAAAAAATCGGTTGTGCTCGATAGCAGATCTCCTAACGCTGCTCTCTCTCTGTAGCCACACTGTACAAAGGTCACAGCTCTGGCTGGGGGACAAAGGTTTCCAAAGGTGTGTCTGTGTGTGTTTTTATGTGTGTATGTGTGTATGTGCGCTCCGCATATCAGCTGAGACGAGTCTTTCTGATTTACCCCTCCTTGGCTCACACTGATAGATTAAAGCAAACAATGAGGAGTTCATATGTAAAGCTGGGAAGGCATCAATCTGTCATGTATACCAAAGCACACACACAGACACACAAACATATGCATGTGATTACTTGTGCCAGTTGTGTTTGCTTAAGATTTAAGGGAGAACACACGGAGACCTGCATCACTAGATGATCAGGTAACCACAACACACACGCACATTTGTACTTGCGTCACCTGCGAGGACTCTCAGTGACATAATGAATTACACATCACAGTATCTTGCCTTAAGACATAGTTTTGGTTTAGTTTGGCCTGGTGTATTTATCAGTCATGAAGCTATTGTGGCTCTATGGGTAACTTTGAACTCTCCACCTCAGCTGTTGAGATTTGGGACAATAACCAACAGAGAGGATATATCTGTGACTGAGGTGTGCTTCCCACAGCCTGCTGAAGAAAATCTGTCCATAAGAAAAAATGAATGTCTATTTCAATGACTGCAATAAGGATCTCTATCCAGGACATGCTGAAATACCTTAATCGAGATGAGGTTGCTGCTCGATGCCATGGATCCAAAGCAGTACTTCATTTGTTGCTTAGTTTGGCTTTGTATTCCTTAAGCACACAGTTTTCAAAGCAACCTGTCTTCCAAAAACTTATCCGACAACTGAGCTGTATGGGTAGTTCTGTATGATGAACAGCTAAAGTGAGGAAAATAATTCTTTGATCATCTGCTTAAAGTTTGCTCCCTTATTAAGAAATTCTCTAACAGTCCTCTAATAATCTAAGTATTTGATTAGCTATGTGCACACGTGGCACGAAGATTACAATCAGTCAGTCAGTTGATCAATTGCAGATACTCCAGATCAAAACTCTTTTGTGTTTAAAACACACCTGTCCACAGAGTCAACTTGTTCCATTGAAGAATCTCTGCACCACCATTGGCAAGATCAAAGAGGTGTCAAAGGATGTCAGGGACATGATCGTAGACCTGTACAAGGCTGGAATGAGCTACGAGACCATCAGCAAGAAGCTCGCTGAGAAAGTGACAACTGTCAGTGCGATTATTAGGAAATGGAAGAAATGTAAAATGACCATCAATCGTCATTAATCAATGCAAGATCTTGGCCATGGGGTTAGGATGATCATGAGAAAGATGGTGGGACCACAGTCACCAAGAACACCACCGGTAACACTATGCTGTAATGGCACCATCAAGTACTAAGTCATGTTTTGCTTGGGAATCAAATACTTTCGCTCAGTAACATGCAAATCAATTTATATTTTTCATGTAATGCGTTTTTTATGGATGTTTCGTTGATGTTCTATCTCTCTCCATTAAAATGAAACTAGCATAAAAACAAGGTGTTCATTTCTTTCTAAGTGTACAAACTTATAGATTCAGTAGGGGATTAAATGATGATTTCCCCAACTGTATGATCTGTACTTGGTGCAGGGACTGAGCCTCAGGTCCCAAGAAATGTGTAATGACAGTGGGTGGGTTAGTGGATGCGAAGTGAAGTGTTCAAGGAAGCATAAAAGGTGTTAAAGCCTTTACACACCTTCTCACTTTCTTCCTCTTCTTGTTTAGCAACATCAGGACCAGCTGATCATCGCTTGATGTCAACTTCATTTTTCTCACAGTGCTTTTTCTGAGAACTATTTTTGTTGTTTTGGTGTATATATAAACTATATGACAAGGTTCCATCAGAAAAATATGGAATTTCAAGACATTTTTTCGCAAGGCACTCGGCGTGTAAAGGCCTTTAGGCTAAAAACCTACAATAGCTAGCCAGTTCTTTTGCTAATCCTTTTCTCCAAATGTCACTTGCAAAGGACTGTAGCCATTGTGCATTTAATAATTCCCTGTCCATCAATATAACCAACAATCAGTCCACATCTTTTGTATGAACGACAACAAGAACAAAATAATATAAACATCAGATTCATGGCGAGCTAGTTAGCATGCTAACTTCTGTTATGTCTCTGCTACACAAGACGTAGATACATTTTTGACATAATCTTTAATGTGTCGATCTTTAATTTGGTTTATATTTGGTTTATTATCTTTAAAGAAAGAGAGTCTATTGTTCTGTAAAATCTGCAAGGAGCTTCATACCTCAATATACAAAATTTTCACGCTGTTTTATCCAACTCCTCATTTCCCCAAATCTTTAGAATTGGTTGGAAATTGCAAAGCTAGCAAATAATCCACATAACAGACAGGACAGAATAAGTTGCAATCAGCTGGAATTGTCTTTTAAAACCAATTCCCCAACAGTTTGGCAGCTCATGAAACCTCTTCTGCCTGGCTTGTCACTGGTTTGTTGAAGGCTTCTGTGAATCTCTGTTTAGAAGGTTGTTTTGTGCTTAATTGCGTTCAATTAAAAAAAAACAAAAAAACTCCCATCTCATTAAGGATTTAAGTAGAAAACAGTGGATCTACCCTTTAACCTTGGTAAAAGCACACTGACAGCCCTGCTGAAAGCGTCCATGTGGCCAAACGAGCGTCTGAACAACCAGGTCACTGGGAACACTGGGGCCCTGCCAGCTTTTGTGTAGCGGCTCGATAAATGTCGAGGTGGGGGTACTGTGTATGTGTGCGTGTCAAAGCCATGCACTCTCCACTCATGTTGGGAGAGCAGAGGCCCGGTCCTTCCCTCCTCTGTGACCGTTGTCCACATTCCCCCTCCTCCTCCTCCTCTCTTTTTCTTTCCTCGTCCTCTTTTCCTCCTTAAACTGTCTTTTGTTTTCATTTTCGTTGGCATTTCTGCTCCGTCGTTGTTCAGTCCACTAAATGAGTCTTGACTGGCTTGCAGGCCACTGGAGAAGCACAAAGGACTTCGTTCTACTCGCTACAGTTGATCCATTGTGGGCGTCCTACAATGCACTAATTGGCGATGACAATTAAGCACGGTCGACACTCAGCTTCAATTTGCCCGCTGCTCGACATACATCAGAGGCAAATGAGTCAGCCTCTGAGCTCCCTGCTCTCTCACACAATATCCATGTTCACGCTAGCAGGTTTACATGCACCGTTATTCACATGGATCTTGTTTTCTCTCAGCTCAGCTTGAGGCTGAGCTCATAATCTGATAATCAGCCGAAACCTGACATGTTATCGTTTTTCACCTCAGCAAACTGTGAATTCATTTGGAAATTCATTTTTGACCTTGGAATCAGCTTCTCAGCGCAAGGTCCATTCAGCGAAACTTTTGTTCACGTCACACGACGCTTTTCGGCTCATGGAGATGATCCATGTGTCACAATCTGTGAATTTTGGTGCTCTCATCAAACTGTTCCCCTCTAAATGGAGTTTTATCTCCTGAGAAAGTGGAAGAAATACTCAAATGGTGCTAAACTCAAGTGCCGATGCAGCGCGCAGTGTAATAATACGGGCATCTAAAATCTGATTTAAGTCAAAGTTTAAGAAATGAAATAATGTCATTTTTAGGTTGCATTGTTTTCTACCTTATATGCAGTACAAAAAGTCAGCTCAGTGGTTCCAGTTTCAATATTCTGCCCCACAAGATCTCCTTTCCACAAAGTACTGGTTTCCAATCTCTATCCCATCACGTTTCCCCCACACACAAAAACAGATTATTGTAGGTGCGCAAAAGCTTTCAGTGGCATGGCACCACAAAAATTGCTGGCCCAAAGTCGGAATCACTTGCATCATAAAAGGGTCTTCTGCAGGAAGTTCACAATTTCATTGGGAAAAATTTGTAATTATTTCATGATTTTTGTTCCTGTAGAAGTTATCCTAACCTCTCCTGTGTAACATTTCGTTGTGGGGTATTTCTCAGAAGACAGAACGTAGTCAAGGACTACGTTGGTGTAAAAGACATAGGATAGTCACGAGGTTAATCTGAAGGGTCGTGAGATGGTTGCATAAATTATGCTATAGACATTCACAGGTCACTTCGTCAGTTAGACCCTACTAGTACTGGGTAGGACCAGTTTTACCTTCAAAGCAGTCTTAATTCTTTCTTGCATAGATTCAACAAAATGCTGGGAAGATTCCTCCGAGAATTTTTGTCCATGTTGACATGATGATATCACACAGTTGCTGCAGATCTATGATGTAAATCTCCTGTTTCACCACAGTGAACTCACTGTCATTCTCAAACCGTGACATAGTCATGTCATGTATTTAAATTTAGTCCAAAGTTCATTTTCACTGAAGATATACTGATGCACAGCTTCATTATTCATGGATGTATCTTAACACATACTGAGAACACCCATATCTTTGTAAAAATACTGCTAGCGATGAAATAGTAATATCTGTGCATTAGAACAGATGACTCTTGAAGCCACACATTAATATTAAAGCCATATTAATGTCTGCTGGAGGCAGGTGACGGCAGGCATGACTTATGAACACGATTTCATTCTTACTGCATAAATACTTAAGGCATATTTGCATTTGTGGCAATTTGCATATTAGCAAATGTGTTCAGCATGTTTGCACATTATATATTTATTCAGATGACTAATAGGATAGCTCTCCTTGTTTTAACAAAAAGTGTTTGCCCTAGAATCGTTTCAAGTTCCACTTTTTGTCAGTTTCCAGTATTAACATCTTCTCAGAGTTGTCTTTCTCCTTTCTAAAAAAATATCAGATGTCAGTAAATCAAAACTTTGCCTTCTTGCAATGGTGAAATGACTGATTAATAAATTACCAAATCAAAATCAAGTCTAATGCTGCATATACACAGATCTTTCAGTTGAATCAGTTGCAGTATGCATGCATTTGACAGAACAGATATGTTGACATGACAGCATCACACAGCTGTTGCAGATTTGTCAGCTTCACATTCATGATGCGAATCTCCCGTTCCAGAACATCCCAAAGGTTCTCTTATTGGATTGAGATCTGGAGACTGCGGAGGCCATTTGAGTACAGTGAACTCATTGTCATGTTCAAGAATCCAGTTTATATGATCTGAGCTTCCTCACGTGGCATGTTATCCTGATGGGAGCAGCCATCATAAGATGGTACACTGTGGTCATAAAGGGATGGACATGAGCAACATCGTGTAGGCTGTGACATTTAAATGGTGCTCAATTGGTAATGAGGTGGCCAAAGTGCCCCAAGAAAATATCCCCCACACCAGCAGCGTCAGCAGCATCAGTCTGAACTGTTGATACAAAGCAGGATTGATCCATGCGTTCATGCTGTTTATGCTCAATTCTGACCCTACCATCTGAATGCTGCGACAGATATCAAGACTTGTCAGACCAATTTTTATCCAGTGTTTTGATATCCGATTTTGTAACCTCAGTTTTCCGTTCTTAGCTGACAGGAATGGTACCCGATGTAGTCTTTTGCTTCTGTAGCCCATCTGCTTGAAGGTTTAGAGATGCTCTTCTACATACCTTGGTTGTAATGAGCGGTTATGGAAGTTACTTTTGTCTTCTTATCAGCTTAAAGCAGTCTGGCTGTTACCCCTCTGATCTCAGGTATCAACAAGGCATTTCTCACCCAGAGAACTGCTGCTCACTGATTACTTCCTCTTTTTTGAATCATTCTCTGTAACTCTAGTTCCCCGAAGAACCCCAAAGTTCTCCATAATTTTTACTTTTCGTATCATGACTATATTTTAATGCAAATCTCCAAAAGTTGATTCTGTTCAACTGGACGTAGCGTTTTCAGTGGGAGAAACGTTTCGTCACTCATCCAAGTGACTTCTTCAGTCTCAGCTGACTATAAGATTGGGGAAACCTGCAAACAGTACATTTGCATAATGACTGAAACCAGCCCACTGAAGGAACAATAGGCTGGGAGGTCCGTTCCGTCATCATAATTATGCAAATTCTCATGACCATTGATCAACAACCACTGATCAAGGCCCACTGATCAAAGGCCATGAGTACCATTCACTGAGAGTTGGGGAATGGCTGCAATCACAGCGTTTCAGTCATTATACAAATGTACTGTTTATAAGATTGGGGAAACCTGCAGTCAGCTGAGACTGAAGAAGTCACTTGGATGAGTGACGAAACGTTTCTCCCAATGAAAACGCTACGTCCAGATGAACAGAATCCACTTTTGGAGATTTTACTTACCTGGATGATCGAGCATGCATCAAGACGTTTCAATGCAAATCGTTGAACTACATATCTGTAGCAAGAGTATTTCTACTACATGGTAATACCAATATGTTCAATTTAAGCTTAGAGTACTTCTTCCACCCTCAGCTCAGACTCATAATTATCCAGTTTTACAATTAGAAGATACACCCCTTATTCTTGGATGTATCTTAGTACATTCTTAGCACACTCATATGTTTTTACACTGTTCTGTAAAAAGAAATTTAACAATCGTACTTAATGCACAGGCAGTTAAACCCAAACAATTTCTCAACATGCACTCAAAACACTTTCACTGTTGAGAAATTTGTCTTTATTGGCATCAGTGGCTAGCAGACAAATCTGAACAAAATCCGACAGCAGGAAGGGCTGATTAAATAAGACAGAAAAAAAAGTTCAACTCCCTGTATTTGCATCAGAATTTGGATGTGATGAAAAATAAACAAAGATAATAAAAAAAAACAACTTAAAAGTGCAAAAGATTTTCAGTCCAGCTACTGTGCTTAAATACTGTACAATATATTATTCTCTAAGACCATACTGCAATGATCAACCTGTGCCTGAAACATAAGCAACATTTCAAGTCAAGTACCAAAATAAACAAAAAACAAAAACCTTGTGCTAACACAGTCATAAAACTTCCTTAAAACTTCAACTTAGGCTTGAGTCTAGGATAACACTTCAGTCATGTTAATAAATTAAAAAAGCAGCTTGGACAACACACATAAGAGATTTGCAGATGCTGAAATATTGCAGTATTTAAAAAAAAAATCAAATAAACATAAACCTGCACTTCCAGGCTGCATGACTCAAACAACAGCATAAAATTAACATACATTTCTCAAAGTACACAATCAAGTAACTTTAGCTACATAGCGGCAAATTGTAGGGCCCAGCAGGTATTTGTCTTATATGGGTTTTCGTTCTATAAATTAGTAGGTTTCTGCTCTTTAAAAATGCATCATTAGACTGGAGCAACAGAACTACATGTCCCTTTTACCTTTTAAAAAATAGTTATAGTAGTACTTTCTATTATAGATTGGTAAAAATATGTTAATAGTGAGGTAACAAGTTGGAAATGAGGAGACATAATTATCTTGTATCAACAACTATAAAGATACACTGACTTGTAGCAACAGATAGTAACCTCATAATAAGGTAATATTGGTTGATGCTTTAATATATTAGAATACTATTATCATATTATAATGCTGGAATTAATTCTGCCTTACATCAGAAACAACAAACAGAAAAACAGCTGGCTCTTAATTGGTATTATTGTCACTATTATAATTTTGTTTGTGGCAGATGAGGACAGGCATGACTTTTGGACAGATTCTAGTGTTACTCTGTTTGTGCAAACCTGTCTTTTAAGACCTCGTCTGCATTTGCGTCAATTTGCATATTGGCTTATGTCTTCAGGATGTTTACACACCTCTTGCTGTGTTCTATATATTTATTCAGATGACTTCACTTGTACAAATAGAGAAGCGAGCATCACCGGGAGGCTATACTTGTGCTCTGAGCTATTTAAGATGACTATTCCAACAACTAATGTTTAGCATGCATAATGTTTACCATGTTCGCAATCTTAGTTCACAGTGTGCATTGAATATTAATGTTTAATAATTAGCTCTGAACAAGTAACTACACAAACGCATAGTCCACCCATATTTCACTCAGATTCACAGATACAGGCTAATGATACCGTTACAGTACAGGTAACATAATAAATATCAGCGTTGATACAAGATAATTACTTTGTAATTAAGTGGTAATAACTTGTAATTGCACCATTATTAGCTTTTGTTTCTTACTGCCCCACTATTACTACATTGTCACCAACGGTAATATAAAGTGCTACAGTAATTAGTATCCAGTTTTTACAGGTAACTGTTTGAATACAACTTTTACTAATATATTTATTATTGTCTTTGAAACAATTGCAGCGAATTCATTTAGTAAGTCGGCCAAAGTAAATGCATGTCTCTTGCTTCACATAGGTTCTAATTTTACAACCCACTTTACCCATACACAACTCAACTGATTACACTCGTATGAAATTCTGGGTGACACAGACACACAAATAGAGGTTAGTTAGATGCAGCCTCATTTCTTCAGTTATTTTTTTCTATGAGTCCTTTTTCTTCTGTTGAAATTAATATTTTGGGGATAACCCCCCCCACATTTTTTTGTATATTGTGCAAAAATCATAATATAGAGTCTATACTTTGTATGTATAACTTTGTGTAAGCTGCCTGTTTCTACACACAGAAAAGCTATAATGCTTTTCATTTCTATAATTTGTGCATCATTGCTGCTTTGTGTGCTTATTCAGTTGATGGTTTGTGGAATTTAAAGAAAAAAAAGGCTTTTAATCTTGTTCCCTTTTGCAGTGTGTAATGTTTTAGTGGCTTGAAATCAGATTTTGCGGGTGATGTGTAGGGTTTGTAAAAATAGCCATAGTCTAAAAACAAACAAACAAACAAACAAACAAACAATCAAAAAAACAAAATCTACAATCTGGCAATCTGTAACAGGAATATAATCCCTAAATTGACATATTTTGAATAGACCCTCTGAGTTGAAGCTGTTTGGTTGCATAAAGGTTGGCCCCAAACATAAAGGTTGGGGCCAGGTTGAGGTTTGATAATGCTCGTTATGCAACTGTGGTGGGCTGGATTTGGACTTGATTACTTGTGATTTATTCCCCATGCAAAACTCTGATCTGTGTGATAAACAGTTACAATGATCTTTGACCCCTGCTGGGTTCCACAGTACAAAAACAGCATGATTTCACAGTCAAAAAGTATAATAAAAAAAACTTGATTAAAATAAAAACAAAAACAAAAACAAAAGTTTTTTATGCAGCAGGCACAATCAATCTACAATTTAAACACTGCTTCAATTATAACCATCGAAACAAACAAAAATAAAGAAATTAAATAAATAAAAATGATTTAATTTCAGCTCAAACATCCTATTTAGTTTCAATGCGCAGCATCCTGAGTGCTTCATAAACACGTAGAACTGTCACTGATCTCTGCGCTCACAAAAACACATATTCCTGAATCAAACCAGAGCTGAAGTTTGTCACATTTCAACGTTGACGTCATTTTATGGCTCAAACAAGCTGATGAAGAGGAGGATAAGAATGGACAAATGGGAAAAAAAATCTGCACTGAGATTTCAGCTTGTTAGGAAGAAGGAAAAAAAAGACAAAAAACAAAACATATTACACATTTTGGCATATCAAACTTTAAAGCTGCAGTCCTTGAGTCTTAAGATGTTGAGAAATCCAATATATCCTGGTTTATAATATATTTTAAATCTGATTTAATTACAGTGCCTAAAAACAAAGAGAGTGCAGCTTTCATCGATCACCACAGGCAGACATTACTATCTTTCACTGATTCGAGCAGTTTCATATTTTAGGTAGAAAAAATAAAAGCTTACTATATCTAACATTCCACTCTACACCAAACCAGAAAAAAATAGCAGGATTTAATTATTTACTTCTAAATCAGCAAAGAAGACAGGAAATTAATTTGATTAATTTCCTTTTATTATTATATTCTTAAAACTGGATGTAAACACAGCTGGTTCAGCGCTGTAAAGAAAAAAATGTTCCCAGACCTTTACACATCAGAGCAGTGGATTATAAAGGCCATCTAGGTTGCATAGAGATACTAAAACGCTAAAGCTGCTATCATGTTTGATAGATTCTGCATGAATAAAGCACAACAGGAAGTAGGATGACACAGGAGGTGAAAAAGGCAACAATGAGAGATTAAGTTACAGTTTATATTATTGCCCCTTTTGTTATTTTACAGTCAGACTGTGATGGAGGGAAGAAAACGTGCCCAAACACACTGACAGAGTCTGCAATAAACAAACACTGATCAAATGAGTGAGTGAAAATCCACACATTAAATAACTTAGTTTGAAGAAGAAAAAAAAAGGATAAGTGGGAGAGAGGAAGGATTTTCATACCTTCATACACATTTTTTTTTTCAGTTTCTTCAGAACAGCAGCAGCTGTGGTCAGTTTGGATTTAGTCAGAGACTGTAAATGTCATTGCCGACACATTGTTTTTTATTTAAAATGTAGCAAACTAAAACAGTGCTCATTAAAACAGCCCTGCAGCAGAATCCACTTTCCTGTGTTTATCCACGTGCTCCAAATGCTGTCAGAGTTATCGCACACTGTTGATACGCACGATGTTGCAGGACAATGGGCTTTTTTCCAGACAGTAAAAATATTATAAATAATAAAAATGTTAGCTGATTTAGCAAATTAATACTGTAATTAGGAGGCAAGCTGAGAACATTTGAGTCCATCTGAAAATATAATCTGTCATTTACGGTAACTCTGTTAGGGACTTTGAGCATCTCGACAACAGCTTGTGGCACTATTGGGAAATCTGGTCTTACGATTTTTATTTGCCACTCTGCAGTGTTTCCCCTGCGTCAACGCACCTGTGCTTTCAGAGAAGACGTGATTTTAGCAATAATATAGACAATCTGTTCTTAGGTGGGTAAAACAGGCGATTGTGCTGCAGGACTGTTCTGAGAAGTTTTCCTCCTGGCACTATTTTCATGTTAAAACAGCTTATTTTAATCACGCCTTCCTGTCCTGTACTGGTCGTTAAAACACACTTTTCTAAATCCTGTTACAAAGGACACAGTTTGTATACTTTGTTCACTCTAGCATGTTCTGAAAGTGATCTCAGGTTCAGTCTTCTTGACTGCAGACTGAGGACTGTGGATTTTTATACCAAATTGCTTCTGTTAAAATGTTTTTTTTTCTCATCAGTGGTCAATACGAACATGGGAAAAAAAATACAGCTTATAAAATGCGTTTCACTTTTGACTACCATTATAAAAATAAATAAATCGATACCTTACCCTTTAATATTTGACTGCTGACATAAATATCACTGACATGAATACAAGCTGACAACAGCTCTTTCTCTCTGAAACGAAAAACGGTGAAAAAAGGGTTTGAAGTTTTGAGCGCTCTATCACTTTAACATGAGTTGACCCATTTCCATTACACACAGATCCATTTTCAGTTATTCTCTACTTTAGTCTGTAAACAAAGACAAAAACATTGCATGGTCTCAGAGGAGGGGATTTAAAATGTTGCTTTTTTCACCCAAAAGAGAGCAGCAAATTTAATGGGTTTTTTATTTTGTTTTTTTTACACATCCATTGCCAAGATTGTTTACTAGTTTTCTGCCTACTGACTACTCATTTCATTGTTAAACTGAAGCGGGACTTTGAAGGCAGGTGGCTACAATGCACCACATTATTTTTAAGCTTGAATTTCTCTAATTGATCAGCTTTAGTTATGCACGTGTAGCTCCTGGAGTTGGATAATTGTAAAAGGTAGGACTGAGGAGTGGGGATAAGGATGGCAGAGGATAATCTGTTTGTTCTGGACTACAAAATGCAAGTAGTTTGATCTGTAAAGCCTGACTCAGCAGTTCTTCAGTTGGTTTTCTTCCTGTTCTTTACAGCAAGCCAAAGGGTGCTCGGCTCAGGTGTGTGCGTTGGCACGTCCACACACAAAAACACAAACCTGACGCTGCAACAAATGCTCCGAGTCCACTCCCTGGTCACTGCTGTCACAAGGTCCATCCTGCAGACACACACAAATCAGAGAAACAGGCCCTTGTTGTCCAGGGTGAAGGCTGGGCGGCGGTGCCCTGTTTGTTATGGCTCCTGCAGGTATTTGTCTCAGGTGTCTTGGTAGGGCACGTGGAAACAGCCGGGGCTGTCGTCATCAGGTGACCAGAAGGACGATGGTCTCTTATGGTGGAGTTCCCGGCGAACGCAGCGAGGACACGGCTGGGCTTTCTGTCGACACTCAGCGTGGAAAACGGCGCCGCAGCTGTCACACCTGCGAACACAAAGACACACGTCGGTCAAGTTTCGCCAGCTGTACAAGGACAATATCAGAGAGTCAGATTCATACTCCATACCAACTGCCATGCATGAGGCGTCATTTGGCCCTGCAGGACTAAGTGGCAAATTATGTGAGGAAGGAGGATGGTGACTGTGTGGTGTATGAGATTAGGTCTTTATGGTGCATACATGTGGGCATGACCTTATGCTTTGGAAGCTCAGGGTAAGGCTAACTAAACATATTTGAGAATATATCATTTCTATCTACAAATGCTTTGCACGATTCACACTTCTAAATATATTTATTTTACTCAGATTACTGGTGCAACCTCTAAGTTCATTCACTTTCTTAAATAAGCAACCTGAGCTCCTGCCTCTGCAATGAAACCAGCTTTCTTCTGATTTGCTAACCCTTGAAAACAGAAAGTTTGAACAGCAGGTAGGTAGGGCTTTTGTCCTCAATGACATCATACTGAGCTAAGAGTTGAAAAAAGTTTCAAATTGAGTGTTTAAAGCAGTCTGAATTTGAAACTTTAACCAAGTTTACCAAGTGTCCAAAACTATAACAGACGTTTATTAATTAAAAATGATCTTTTTAACCCTTTCCAGTTTTTCAGGAAAATTAAGCTAACCAGCTGCGAGTGTTTGTTATACCAGTGAAAGCGGCATCAGTGCTCCCACCTAAATTTTGGCTAGAAAGGAAACAACCAAACTTCAAAAGAAGTGTAATACTTTTGCTACTAGTGATTAATAAGTGATACTTAGAAGCGTATACAGATTTGATAATGGGTCCTAAGTTACCTGCTGATTACACCGATCTGGTTAACCAAAGTGTAATTATGGAAACGTCACAATTTGCAGGCCAACAAGCTCTTTCCTGTTTCCCTTGGCATTTTGGATGTTTTCCCAATGACTTTGAGCTCCAAATAAATTGATAAATACAAACTGATAATATATAGTTGCCAAACCGTTAAGTGAAATGCATATTGCGATATTCCATAACAGGATTCACTGTTAAAACTGCAAATACTACATTGCAATCCGATAGCAATAGATTGGAACTGTCCAAGAAGTAGCATAGGCTATTAACGCCCAGTTATTGCTCATTTCCTGCATCTTCTGAGTATGAGCAACTAAGTCAACAGCTCAGTAAATCTTTACAGCTCTGTTCCAGTAAGGACAGCAGATATGACTGTTATCAGTTAACACTTCTCAAGTCATAAAACACAGCTCAACAAGTAGGGTGTGTGTACGTCCACAGCTCACAGTCTTTTAACTATTGGTCCTGATCAGCTCTTATCTCTGTGATATCTGTCACTCTGAGTTTCAGTGATGGGGACGAGGCTCTGGACACTGTCGTGAAAATCCCTGCACCCAAGACACACACACACACACACACACACACACAAAGAGCTCTCATGCCAACCAGTGTTAGTAACAAACAGCAGACTCAGTCTTGCTGCTCAAAAAGTCACGTACACGTTAGCACCTCATTTCCAGATAGTAAAGGGTCAGCTCACCCGGCTTTCTCCCATGCAAACAGTTTTTAATCAATTTCTGGATTCAAAACAATTACTGAGTCAATAAAGTCTCATGACTCCACGAAGAAAATAAACCTTTAAACATATTTATCTGGAAACTATCGGTTATGTGCGCTGATCTTCCATCTGACCTTTTTGCTTATAAGATGAAATAAAATGTAAAACCAGTCATTTTTAACTTGTAGAAAGGTTATTGAAGGACGTGTACCTCCGCGTGGCGTTCTCCTGGAAGGGGTAGATGACCTGCCCGTTTTGGCAGAGTTCACAGATGAAGCCTTTCTCTCGACACAAGCTGCAGCTGAAAACATGTGAGCTGGCAAACTTGATCACCTTGGACAGGAAAGGTGCCAGTTTTCCATCAATCACCTAGAGAATGATAAGAAAGCAGGGACGGGTATGAGGGATAAAAAAGATGAGTAGCAGGAGACAAGAAGAAACGCATGAAATGTGACAATAAGTGTAACACTATTTTTCTTCTACTGATTTCTTTCATTATCGTTTTTCAAGCCCACTAACTCGCATTAACTCCTCCTGTGTCTGTTTTTATCTTTTCCTTTTTAAGTTTTTCTTAAAAGTTGGAAATCTTTAGGGTGGCCAATAAAGAATTAGTCACACAAACCAAGGTAAAAACTAAATTAAAAGTACTAAAGCATGCATCATAGCTCAAAATACACAGTTAACACAGTTGACCAAAATTCCTAATGAATGTGTTTGATAGCATTTAACTTAATATAACTAATTCAGAAAGCAATTTTACAATAAGCAGCTGAAACTATAATATTTTGACAATCAAGTCAAGTCAGCTTTATTTGTATAGAACATTTAAGAGACATCAAGTGTCAGCCAAAGTGCTGAACAGAGGCACAATGTAATCAAATAAAACATGACATTGATAAGGCTTTTATTATTATTATAGCACTTTTATTGAGTCAGTCTACAGAAACACCAATAGAGAAGCATCATCCTCTTTACTGGAATCTTTGAAGGTTGCCAATATATGTACCAATACATGTCTGACTGACAAAAACATTCATATCCTTGCTATGCAGATGACAAATAGATGTACTTCTCTGCTAATCTGCCAGGAGCTAGCACTGTATCTTTGGTTGCTGAAAGGCAGGGGCGTTTCTAGGATCTAACCTTTAGGAGGGCTCAGCCCCTCATCATAATGTCATGCGTACAGTGCCTCGTAATAATGTTAATCAAAATTGCTTTTTGGAAATGTAGTTGCCCAATTTCTCATTTGCAAACCTTAATTCAGATGGGTACAGATTACAGTCCTGCCTTAACTTTTAACATATTTTCAGGTGAGAATGTAGCTGTGTAAACTTCAAATATCTGCTCGGTTTATCAAGACATCACATATTTGCAAAAGTGCTCCGACGTTTTCGGAGACATCTGTTACCCACCAGATTGATAACTAGCCGGGGGTTCAAGGCTCACTAGAGCCGGCGAGAGCAGCGGACTCCGGCACATCGTTTTCAGACCCCCGCGGTCTTTCACTACTCAGGTTAAACATGATATATAAGTCACTTAGATAACTTAAAAATGT
>VUQG01041233.1:0-18433 GCA_015106755.1 Etia nguti | reverse complement strand
AAAAAAAAAAAAAAAAAAAAAAAAAAAAAAAAAAAAAAAAAAAAAAAAAAAAAAAAATATTTCCCCTGTAAGTTGGAGAGAAATATGCACGTAACGACTATTTATTACCATTTCATAAACTAATATACATATTAAGTAGGTGGGATTCCAACTAACAAAAGTGTGTTTTTGTCAGATTTGAAGAAGGTGATAAGATTTTCCTTTGAAGCTGGCTGACACATGCAGCGCTACACCTAAAAACATCTCTAAACTGGACATCATAAAACTGGGCTCACAACCTCCACAGAAACAACACTGAGTGTAATTAAAGACTCACCTCCAGTTGCAACTGTGATTTCTTTGACTAAATGGCCATAAAAAGGAAAGTGAAAGGAAAGATTCACTCTCTGGAAGCACAGAAACATAAAGTTGAAAATTAAGTCAAAAATGTTTAACAACGTTTTTTTTGTCTTTATTTAGGAAGATGTTGAAACTAATTAAAACTAATATTAAAGGTGTACAAAGGCAGTCTGGACATCAGAACCACCATACCTGGAAAATAAACCCCTTACACTGGGAATAAACACTACAAATTCAGACTTTCTTCAGTTATTTCTTCACAGACTGATCTCTTACCTCAGCTTGTCGGTGAGTGCTGGACAGGAAGCCACGGACCTTCTGCTGATCTTCCTCCATCTTACTGGTGTTCACCCACAACTCTTTACCAGCTGCGTCTCCAGGAGCATAGATTTTAGATGTGTAGTAGACATGATCCATATCCTGCAACACCAGATATTTATTATATATTATATGTTTTTTTTCTTTATCTTATCACATTTTTGCATGTACCCTTTTTTTAAACAGTAAATCAGTGCAGTAATATTTATATTACATTAACTCAATCTGCTGTTGAATGTCTTTGCAGTAGAATAACCTTACTACGATCTGTGTAGAATTACTGGGCTCATCCTCCATCATTACATTTGGATCTGACTCCTCTAACCGGTGTTGGTTTCTGTAGTGGCCCCATTTATCTGCAGTCCTGTCAGGGGCCTCAGACCTGGGCCTAGATGCCCACCTCCGCTCTCTGGGCTGGTGGTTCAGAGAGATTATATATAACCTTTGCTCTGGAGGAGATGGCTCCTGCAAGTTGGTAGGGTAGACTCCTTAGGAGTAACAGATGAGAGCAAAGAAAATAGATTGATTAGATTAGAATTTTTAATGAGACAACAAGATTGTAGCCAAATTAAAAATAAACAAAACATGAAGCATTTTGTACGGCTTCATAGGTATCTTATCATAAATTAATTTATTATAAGGCATTTAAACTAAACCAATGCTTTTAGTTCTGTCTTTTTGTTGTTTTTGTTTTTGTTCTTTTTTGGGGGTTTTTTTGTTGCAATTTTCTCTTTTATTCTGATATAAAAAACTTTAACAAATCTATACTTAGAAAAGACCAAGGGGTTCTAATCAAACATCATAACAAATCTAATTAAACATCTATTGATTGAAGGGTTTAGACAACATTTCACTGAAGAGTCCAGGGAAGAGATTTAGTAGATTTAGCAGATGTAGTAGATAAACCTAAAGCAAAATCGTACAATACAATATTCAGCAAATCAGTAACTTATTGCAACTTGAATGCTTCCAAAAATACCAAACTGACAAAGTTTTAAATAAATTCTAAAACATTAAATGTACCTCTCAAATATCATCTCTTGATGCTTTTCTTTTACTTCTCTCCATTTTAATGCACTGATTTTTCAGTAAACAAACAAACAAACAAACAAACACATAATTTAAAATGAAAAATTTTGTTTTCTAATTAAATGTTATTCTTTTCTAATTAGCTCTGTAAAGTCTGATCCATTAAGTAATTCCAAGAAAATTATTTTTATTATTATTAAACCTTCTAACAAATTTTAAAAAATGAAATGAAATGAGCATGAATTTGTTTACCTTTTGTACATCTGTCATTTTTGCACAATTTATTCCTAAAAATGTATCGTGCACTGTATTTATTGTTTTCAAGAACAAAAACCTCACTGGTGATGCTTAAAAACGCACAAAAACTTGTGTATCACATATGATACAGTACAGTAGGCATGAAAGAATTAAGAACATCAAATGTATTTTATCACGACATGCTGGCAAAAACTTCACATACACAAAGTTTATAATATCAGTTTCTTATATGAAACCCTTTCAGAAAGGTCTGGGTTTTCTTAAGGTCACTTCAGGTGGAGTTTGTCTGCTGAATTGCATTATGTCGTACTGAGGACATTTCCAAGGGCACAACAAAATATTACTATTTCATTTAAGCATTTTTAACAGTAGCACAAACCACATCCTGTAAAACAACACCTTGGCAAAAAGAGTCTGTGTGCTGTGAGTCTGCTGTATTAGAGTGCATCAGCTTTACTGAAACACCCCAAACTAAAAATCTTAAACAGATTAAAAGATTATTTTAACAGCATTAAAATAAACTTTGATTATTAGATATTAAAGATGATGAGATATGGACAACACGATGTCTGAAACGTCAGAAAGCAAACTCGATCTTACAAAGATCCAGGCGGATGTAAACAGTTCCTTAGTGGGTGCCATGTGGCAAACATGTGGTCACTCTTCCCTTCCAGTGACAACAGTGTCCTAACTTTTCCTTTCACAGCGGACAGTGAAGGCATGCTTCACATTCTTCACATCAGGAGCTATAGGACCTGGCGTGTGAGGCCAGACATCAGTGGGTGATGTGTCCATGAATTTGTCACACAGTGACTGTCGGGGCTCAAAATACGCCACAGCAAATGTCAATAGGTGCTTCCACGCAAAATGTGTTAGATTTTCTTACAGACATGAAGAAAACTGTGGGACTATATTACACAAAAGCAACAGCAACAGAACAGCGTGATTAAACTTTTAATTAGTTTTTTGTATCTTAAAATAAGAAATAAATCAATCACTGCTTTCAAAGCAGGAGGTAACATTTGTGTAAGGCCATCAGGGTGTCAGTGCTATATAGTCAGCAATAAGATGGACACTGTAATAAGCATATTCAGAAAGTGTGAACAATTTTAAACAAAGTAGCCTGAAGGCGATATCATCGCACAGTATCACCAGATAAAGGCTACACGTTGTGATAGTCAACCCATGATTAGATAGCCTAATGACAACAAATAAATATTAAAAAGGAAAAAGTGATTTAAAATTGTCTAAATAAATTAATAATAAAATCAATAATTTATTTTACGACGTGGGCCTGTGATTTTTGTAGCTGTGTCAATAACATTTTTATGACTAACCGTAAGCGGATTTTAGCCTCATGAAGCTGATTTCAAACTGGAGAACGACGACCAGACATCTGACGAGATAAACCGTCTTTGTCGTCGCCATCCTTCCTGTAGCTCCAGTTTCTGAGCGCAGAGAAACTCATTAATTATCCCGAACAGATTCTTCACTCTTTCACTGGTGGCAGTTTTCGATTTAAAAAGACAAATGCAGTCCAGTGTTTTGAAGAGGAAAAAAACAGAAAGAAAGAAAAAAGACAAAGCAGACGTAGCAAAGTTAGACATTTATGTATCCTCATAGGATGTTGATGTCCAAGTCCATCGGTGTTCATCATCAGCAAGCCTTCTGTGCATCAGTTCAGTCTTCAACAAAGTCAAAAGCTGCAGGAAACGTTGCATTCAGGTAATGTCGTATTGATCAGCATCTTAAACGTCATTTCATTATTTTAATTTAATTGGTTTATCTTTTTATTTGTCTGAGTTTCATTTGAATAAATCAAAATGTTTTTGAAAAAAAATCTGTGCATCTCAACCAGTATACTACATTGGCTGAAGGTACTAACAGAAAACTTAGCCCTAGGCTACTAACTATATCATTCCTGTGACTGTGTTAACCCGTGATGTGCACAGTGCACAATTCTGCAATAACAATGTTTGATAGATACATAAAAATCCATGCATGCACGAGCATTATAAGGTAACCAACAGCACTAAAATTAAGACTAAAGTGTCCCGCATCATAATCTTCTTGCAGAGATGAAGAGCAAATGAAATCACACACACTGCCAGGATGTATCTTAACTCAACCATACACTCAAATTTCTAACTATTAGAAGACATTATGAGAGTTTGCTCTTTTTTAAACCTGCACCTACACTCACGTTAATAACAACCAGAGTACTTTATACAGAGTACTTTTATAAATGCTAATACATTCTTTTTAAAATAATAATCCCCTGTCGACATTTGCATTGAAGTTTCGCGATTTCGGGGAACAAGTGAATGCACCAGGTCATCCACGCAGCTCCAACCTTTCCCGTTAGATGGCGCAAGATTGTGCAAATGAGAAAAGGCCAAAGCAACCCACTAGTGGGACTAGTCTGAGTAACAGGCCTCAACAAAAGCAGGACAGGTAACATGAGCATTATCACTTTGATTTACTTTCCTTGTGCCAGTGATATTAGTGTCGGAAGGAAATGCTTCCCTTAAACATAATCAATGTTACTGATGATTAAAATGTATAATCTTTCTGTTTGAAAGGGATATTCAGAAAGAAAGGGATGGAGTTTAGAAATAGATCATTCTGTCCAATATCACATACCCATGCATTTATTTGAGTATGCCGATTCATTACAGCTTATTTCACTAATAATATGCCACATATTAGAACAAATAAAATGCCTAAATATCAGTGATTTTACAGGTAACTTGGTTCACTATGTAATATATAGATAAAATCAGAATGTAATGACTAAGAAATCTCAGAAGTCCATATTTTTTCAGAAACCTAAAGAAGATATGAAATATACTGAATGTTTGATTTTCCACATCTGTGGAAGTGATTTGAACACCTGAAGACAAAGATTTTTGATGTGTGAGACAATAGCCGGCCACCCGACCTGCTATCATCACTCAGTTAAAGAGCCTGCATCTCCGAGGGTGCATTAGTGTCTGTAGAATCGGCAGCTTGTAACATCTGGATCATCATTGCTGGAAAATATACACAAGTTTTTGAGTAACATGCTGATAACCAGATGGCATCTTAAAACTATGTTAAATTGTGTATTGCATCTATTACAGCACAATGTGTCCTGGTGCTGAACTGGCTTGCATGCTTGCAGCCCAGACTTTGCACCCACTGGAAACCTTGGGAGCATCATGAAATGAAAAACACAACACAGAAGACCCAGGACTGGTGAGCAGCTAGGATCCTGTATCAAACAAGAATGGGACAATTTTCCTCTCCCAAAACTCCAGCAACTAGACTCCTCAATTGCCAGATGTTTAAGGATTGAAGGGATGTTACACAGTGGTAAACATCGCCCTGTTCTAAACTTCTTGTGACATGTTGCTGCGTTTAAATTATGTTAAAACAAACTCTCGCAAGAAAGCCTACAATCAGCTAAATCTTTTCCCGTTCCCTCCCTCAGTCTGTAGAGGTTGTGAGGGTAGTCAACTAAAAAAATGGCACTCTTTACATTCTCCACATTTCAACCCTCTCAACAAATGGTAGTTGGAAGTTATTTTAGTTCAACATTAAATTAATTTTGACAGGAGCATTAAGCTTATGAGTTCATTATTTTCTTCATCTTTTAAAATATATTCATGAATCTCATGGGATAAAAACACTTAAAACTAAAAAACCCTTAACCTGAGAAAATTCTTACTAAACTGGATAACTGCATAACAACCGAACAAAACCTCTCTAGTGACATTTTATTTGGAGAAACAGACAAAAAGAACCAACTTTCCTAGAACACAGTGTAACATTTTAGAAGGACACAGAATAAATTTAGAGTGTAATGGTCTCACACATTTACCCGATGATGTTGTAATACATGGAAATGCATGTCTGATGTGTTTCAGTAGAAGCAGCATTACTGTGGTATTTTGTTTCATCACCCGGAAATGTGCTGGCTTCCTCAAAATGCATTGCTTACCTCATGACACAAAGCCACAAATTCAACATACAGTAAAGCTACTTGATATTTGTTGTTGGTGTTCATTTTACTTATTTACATGGTTTGCTTTGCTAAACTGTGCTAGACTAGAAATAGAAAAAAAAATATGCAGCTAATTTTTTTAATGAGGTAAAACAACGACCTAAACTCAGTTCAGCATTGAACTTTGAGTAAAGGGTATGAACACCCCTAAAAAATGTGGTAACCTATGCTGAAAACATAACCTAGTTGGGAATAGTTTATTTTCTAAGTTTTGATTTAAAAATGGCTGGAAGTACCACATGATTACTGATTTTTTTTGTATGTATATAACTTCCCTGCCATAGGAATAACTCTTATGCTGTTGAAGTATTCCTTACTACACCCACTGAAAGAAGCCCAGCTGTAAAGTTACAGCAACGCAGCCTGCACGTCATTGCCACTGAAATATACAGATACTGATTCAGTGAAGCAGAAAATTTATAAATGTTTTTATGTTTCTAATCTGCTGCTATATATTATTAATTTATTACCCACAAACTAAAGTGATTTTGACGTTTCCTTTATAGATGTCAAATTTAATGCTTAAATGTATTCAGTCTCAGAGCACACATCATCTTAGAAATAGAAAACAGCACAGAAAGCACAAATAGTTTTGAAATTATTAGCTTGAATTATTTACTTTAGTCTTATTTGCAACCGAGTTGCATTTTACTGTTATATTTTTTTTAACGATGATGATAATGTCTCCAGTCGGAATAGGTAGTGCTCATGGGGATCATTTTGTGGAGAAGAAGAGTCACATGATCCACAAAGTGCCCCTTTTTTGTGAGTGTGCACAGAATCTCAAGTAGAAAGTGTAACAGAGAAAGCTGATAACCATTCATACCTGTTATCTTTGACGGGCATATGTTCATTCTTTTAGGTTTTGTTGAGCCAGCTAACAAAAAGAAAGCCTGGCTTTGTTGAACTTCCTTCGTAGTGTGTTGCCTCTCAAGTGTGTTCTGCTGTCATTACCTGTGACTTTGAACTTTGTTATTCCCGATCGCCTTTAAGCTACAATAAAGGCTCAACTTTTGTTTATCTCAAGTCTGACTCTGCAGACTTCTTTTAGCACGGACACATTTGTTTTTGCTGATTTACAATAACCTGCAATGACTTGCTTCATGTGTTATTTGTAGGTCTAATAGATTAACATCAGAACATATGTGTCATATCATTGTGCTTAAATGAATTTCATTTGAAATGGTCCATTTTGAGAGTCAGGTCAACATTGTCTGACTCTCATTCCTTTTACTTAAAATTACACTATATTTTTCTTGAATAATGCTGAAGGCATAACACATAAATATATATACTGATATGCTGGAGAAATATTTAAATATCTTAAAATATAAAATGTTTATGGACTGCAGTTTAATATTGGCTTCTCATGGTCTGCCTTACAAACAGTATAACACAACAATGTAAAAAAAACCCCTAAAAACAACAAAATAAAACAAAAATTGGAGCTTTCAAAATGATAACCTTTTAACCTTTCAACACAGTTCTTATCAGAATATAATACAATCTATAAAACCTGACGTCTGGTATGACTGATGCAGGATGCTTGTAGACAGTTATAGGTCAGTAGAAAGTATGACAAACAATGTTTTAAAAGAAATGTGCGCAGTGTTCTGACTCTAACTTAAAAAGAGGAACTATTAGTTTACTTAAGAACATAAACACTTTTCCAGCACAGGACATGACAGCTGATGCTTGGGGTAAGTTGATCAGTACTTGCTATGACTGTTCTCCGAATTTGGTGCTTTATTACTCCCAGTGTTTTACAGATCATAAATGAATAAAATCTTAAAAAAAAAAAAAAAAAAAAAAAAAAAAAAGTCCTAAAAAACGGCTTAGTTAATGTGTTTAATTACATTTTAAAAATAGTTTTGTGTTTGTGTTTTATAGAAACTTGACAATGGGAAACAACTACACAACTGAGGAAGAACATGTTTCTTATTTATGTGAGGTTAATTTTCCAACTTTTACCGGCACTTTGTTCATCTTGGTCTTCATCCTCAGTGTCCTAGGCAATGTTCTCCTCTTATGTGTTCTTTTCATCTATGAGAACCTGAAAAGTATCACAAATATTTTCATCCTGAACCTGGTCTGCTCTGATTTGATCTTCACCATCACACTTCCATTCTGGGCTGTTGATCATCTACACCACTGGATCTTTGGAGACTTTTTCTGCAAATTCATGACTGCCGCATTCTTAGTTGGTTTGTACAGCAGTGTCATTCTGCTGACTGCGATGACAGTGGATCGTTTTATTACTGTGGTACTGTACGACCGGCTGAGCAAACTAGATAGAAAGAAGTGTGCAATTGGTGCTTGTGTAGCTGCCTGGGTCATCAGCAGCTCAGCATCCCTGAGTGATGCTATAAAATCAAAGGTGGGAACCTGGGAGAATTATACCTATTGTGACACATCGGAAGACAAGCTCGGACAATACCTCCAAGTGTCACTGCTATTCTTCCTCCCATTTGCCATTGTTATTTTCTGCTATTCTGCCATCCTCAAGAGGGTTTTTCAAGGTTTAAACAGAAAGAAGTTCAGGACTGTAGCTGTGCTGTTGTGTATTGTTGCAGCCTTTTTTATTTGCTGGGGGCCATACCATATTATGCTTTTAATCAAGTCTCTCTATGAACCCAAAGGTTGTAAGGCACAGGAACGGTTGGCTATCATGTCTCGTATTTGTGAAATGCTTGCCTATTCTCATTGCTGTATGAACCCTCTGCTGTATCTGCTCTCACAGAAGTTGCGAAAGCATCTGTTGAATCTTTTGCGCTGTGAAAAAGTGGGCAGGAAGAACAGGGAGAGAGACACTGGCCAGAACACAACTATCAGTCAGAAAGTAGTTTTCACAGTACAAAGTACTGCTGTCAATGAGGACCTGCATGACTATCCATTAAACAATCTTTCTTGAATTTACATATTGATTTAATTTGTAAATGCTTTTACATAAGATCTATTTTTCAGTTTTTCCCTGAGCCAGTTAAAAAACACAACAACACATGTGCACTTTACTGCATTCCTTTCATACTGTTTTGTGTACAAAATAAACTGTTGCTGAAATCCACGTTTTCACTTCTCTCTTCTAATGAAATTCTGTGACATGCCATGGCAGGCTGAACTGACATAAAAATGCACTGACAGCACTACTTTGTGCTGTCTGTGGAAGCCAAACTACCATGAAGTGTTAGGGCCAGATTTGCCTATAGGGCAAATTTTGAAATGATGCACTCCCAGCAATGTGCCATGAGAAAAGTGTTATACTAATAATGGACCATTTTTTTTTAAACACAGATATTTCTTTCAATAATAATCAATGACTAGATAATAGTCTGAGTGACTAATAATACAGTGTGTGCAGGGTTTACACATGAGTTTCTCTCCAGAAATGGCATTACAATTTAGGAAAATCAACATGTTTTTGATATCAGGAAAAATGATCCTGTTTATAACCTCTGTGAGTTATTGTGTGCATAAATCCATGTGGTCTGGATAAATCTGACAGTGAAGGAAGAGCACAAGACTCACCCAGACAAGGTCTGCATTATTACAACCTGTTCCATCATCCTGAAATCTCTGCGTAACAGTTAATGTGTAAGAAGCGCAGAAGCACTGTCCCTGTGCCAATTAAGTTACATAAATCCATAAATTCAATGCAATTCATTTTTTAAGTAGTGAAGTAAAAATTTCCTGCAATAAAATATAAATACATTTATTTTGAGAAAACTGCATTTTAGTTATTTCTAAGCATCCTTTCAGGCTATGAAGCAACAACTAAAACAAGAACTTTTTTTTGATGAAAATCAATTCCTGAAATTTAGTTTTCAAATATTTTTAGTTAAACATCAGACATAAAAACGTTTCCTCCTTTCTTACTATTTCCTTAAATTAGTTTATAGAAATTCAAATGATACTTTTGTAAAACTTACTGGTTATCAAAATGTTTTATCAAATCTTTCAATTTACTGAATACTAAGTTTATTATTATAGATTAGAATCCAAGTCTCATAATTACAGGAAACACAGTGAATACATAACAACAACGCCCAGTGGCGAATTGGGCTAAGAGTAGATCACAACAACATCTCTGAACGAGCTCCAATAAATATGAAGGGCTGGACAGCACCAGCACATGACCCACAAAACATTTTGACATAAAAGGCTGGTGGCCCATGGTGAGGCAGATGGTGCGGTGGTGTGGATTGGTGCTGACTCAGCAGAGTGGAGTGGTACAACTGGTTGGTATGGAAGAAGACCCATGTGTTACAGCCATGTTTGCAGCCATGCAATTCTGCATGGGAAACAAACTGGACATTGTGCTGAGCTCTGATGTTCACTAAGAGGATCGATCTAAGGGGTGGTCTGACTTCTACAAGCACCTTGACATTTCACTCAACACAAACATGAAGAAGACTGATCCATCATTCCAGGATGTCTATGAAGCAGACATTGTTTATGGAACAATCGAGGACTTTGTGTCTGATTACTTTAGACATGGCATAGAGGCATTGGAAACAGGGAACCCACAGTTAAGTCGTCGATTCATCATTGAAAAACAAAGCCTCAGTGCTTTGCATGCTCTGGAATTTTCAAGGCTCAAAGATGATGACTCCCTGGTGTTTGCTGTAGAGGTCCTGCAGAACCTCATGAGTAAATTTCACAATGAAGATCTGGAACTGATAAATCTGGAACTGGAATATATCAAGGCCCTTTTTCAGGTGCTCCAGAGTAACCTAAACAAAGACGTAATCACTGACAGCAAAATCATTGGAAAGTAATTGCTTTTTAACGAGATCGTCATTTTGAATCTCTGGAGAATCTGCTGAAAAGGTTTACAAGAAAACAAAAGTTGTTAAAAACATGACGGTTCCTGAAGGAAAATGGTGTCGATGTTGACTCACTGCTGCTAGATCAGGGAGTGCAGCTGACATACCTGTCCAGCCCCATGGTGTCCATGCAGCACCTGAACATTATTCTCACCATGATCTGAAGCCAGGTCAGTCAGTATGCCTTTCTGTCTAGGGCACCAGACATTTGTACGGGGTCCTCCTGCTTCATCATTCAAGGCCATCTATGACTAAGTGAATGCAGAATACAGTGAAAATTCAGCATTAATGAATCAATGGTACGGAAGTAGAGGAAGCAAGAAGAAGGACTTGAGTAAAGCTTGACTTATCTGACTGTTTTATTTCGCTTAATGCGCCTTATAATCCGGTGTGCCTTATGGTCCGAAAAATACGGTAACTTCTACCTTGCTTTAGCATGTCCAGAAGTCCAACTTTTTGTGCCATGGTTAGTATCTTCCTCTGCCTTTTGGGTGCTACTGCAGGTGCCTTTGATGGTGCAAAACGTTTCGTTGACATTGTTGTGTTAGTTGGGGAGAAAACTTACAAACATACAGTACAGAACTTAAGAGTCACACTGCTAGCAATTGAAGATTCATGTAAATATGACAAGCTGAACACATTCTGTACTGTACAGGAGACACAGCACGGAGGAGATTGACAATGGTCTAAAGCCGATCAGGACGCAGAACACAATGCGCTGTGGAAAAAAAAAGCATGCAAAATTGCACAAAAAAAAATCTGCGAAACAGCGAGGCCGCGAAAAGTGAACCGCGTTATGGCGAAGGACCACTGTATATTGTTTTTTTTTTTTACCTTTATGCTTTGTATAAACAACTATAGTGTGTTGCTTATGAAATTCATTAAGTACTAGAGAGAAAATTAAATTTTATTTATGTAATGAACACATTTTGAACTCTTAAAAAATTAACACAAATAGAAAGACACCCAGTTGAAGGCCTCTTTTAAATGAATAAAAAAAAAAAAAACTGAACTTAAATTATCCATGTAGCAAACAAAAACTGTTGTGAGCCGTCATCCTTATTTCGCCTTTGGGCTCGCAACCTGTAGCGGAACCTTGGCCTGAATTAAAAAAAAATAATTGGAAAAAAGCGCTATGCTACTAAAAAATGAAAAATAAAGATTTATTTTACCTGGTTAATGTGTGTGGCGGGGCGTGGCCCGCAGTGACGCTGCAGGGTAGGCGGACGCACTTGAGCGGCATCCGCAATGACACCTTGCCGGCTTAAAGTCTGTGTTCTCTCTGCTGTTGTGTTGTTGTTATTGTTATGTGTCGGGCTGTGAGCTGAAAAGCTACAGCCGGCTGTGTGTGGACAGCGTGTGTAAAAAGTGGTTAATAAAGAGATGCTGAAGAGCATGTTCATGCAAATATCGTCAGGTCTGCCGTGGTATGTTTACAATGGGACTGTGTTTCGGCGGGTATACCGGCTTCCACGAGTGTGGCGCTTATTTTGAGCGACGAAAAATAATAAAATATAATTTTATTTTTATATTTCAGGATCACAAAAATCTTCCAATTTAGAACTACAAGTTAAAAAAAAGAACTAACACAAATAAAATACACTTCAGTTAAATACTTATAATTTATTTTTCCAAACCATGCGGAGCCTAAGGACTAAAGAGCCGCATGCGGCTCCGGAGCCGCAGGTTACCGACCCCTGCCCTATGGTATTACTGTTTACACACTAGATGACAAGGGATTGCTCTGTCTTCAAAAGTGCAGTCGAAACAATGACCAGGGCATTCCAGAGCTTTATTGTCTTGCAGGAAGGATTGTGTTGTTCTCTCTATGAGTCAGAAGAAGTTCTCATCAAGCCCATTGCAGAATTGATCTCTGAGAGGATTCAGTACACTCCATGTGAAAACAATAAAGACAAAAATCTGCATTCCTGGATTCTTAAAGAATCTGGTGGAGAAGAAAGTCTCAGTGTAGGTTCAGAATGCCTTTCGAGCAATGTTACTGAAACAAGGACAAGAATATGTTGTAGAAAATGACAACGTCTGTTCAGTGGACTTCGGATCCACTGGTATTGTTGAACTGAATAAGAAATGGGGTGATGGTCTGCAGCAGTTTGTCGAGATCAAACACCAAGTCAAACTGAGCATAATCTCAACAGTGACAAACTACATTTCCAACGTTTCTTTTTTGAGAAATACCAGGGAAACATATGTGGAACAACAGGAACACTGGGGAGCAAAGCAGACATTCAGTTTTTGCAGGACCTATATCCAAATCTCTCTGTGTGCAAAATGCCAACATTCAACAGGAAGAAGTTATTTGAGGTCAAAGGTACTCTGAAAAAAACAGTTGAAGAATGGAAATCTGAAATAAAACATGTGGTCGTGGCTCAGATTTCCCCAAATTCATACAGAGATGGAAGAGCAGCGTTGGTGATCTGTGAAACAATCAACAAAGCCAAAGAGATCTATGAAGAGCTGAAGAACAGCATTCCAGGTGAAATCATTCTCTACTGCCGCAGTGACAGAGACAGTTTGAGCAAAATAGACAATGAGCTTCATCAATAATGGAGGGTTATTTGTGATCCTCTTCTTTCTCTCTGAAAACACAAGAGTGGAACTCCAGGCTTTTGGATGAACTGGACGCAAAAGTAAACCTGGATCTGCTCAGATAATCATTTCCACTGAACACCTGCAGGCACTTTTAGCATAGCATCCTCTCTGGAGCAGGCTAAGAGCACAAGAGACCGACTTGCAGCAGAAAAGATAAGTCACATGATGAATGATGCTGCTGAGATGAAACTTTGGGAGGAATTGTTTTCAGAATACTGTGAAACTCTTCAAGATGATAATGATGATGAATGAGGTTTTATTTATCGCTTGCAGTTACCTCCAGTGAAATTGGACCCCTTTCAACCATACATACATTACACAAACATCACATTCGGGAGACAGGTCAGAACAGGTAACTTTTAGAAAAAAAACAATGAAATGTACAACACAATAGGGGAGAAGAGGAGAAAAAAGAGAACTCTACCCAGACTGAGCTGCTGGTAGGAGATCAGTTTGAGAACAGAAAACAAAAACTTCTCAGCAGAAAAAGCACATGGATCTTCACACCTTAACACCATAAAAAGACACATGACACTCAACAGGGGTGGGTATGGGGTGAGAGTGAGCCGGTGTAGACAGCAGCATCCGGTCCGGCAGCATCTCTGTGCTGGTCCAGCCAACCCTGGATGAAGTGAAATTAAAAGTAGACAAAGAGCCTTCATCTTCATTAGTAGACCTCAATATTCTTTCACAACTTGAGGACAAAAAGTAACGTCATGACATCCTGAATGATGAGAGAAGAAAGAAAGAGCTGCTGGCCATTTTCAAAGAGTTAAGCAAAACTGCAATACAGCCATTCTATGCAGATCTCAGCTGGCAGAACAAACTGAATTCATCCCTCTTCACAGTGATTGAAAAAGCTAAATCACACACTGGAAGAAAAGCAAAAGCATTTCTGACAGTTATACAAGGTGTCCACATCATCACACTGACAGGAAAGCCATCTGTGCAGTGCTCAGCCTGTCAGGCAAGTTCTTTTCAAATTTTCATGAACAGCTGAAAATATTTAACGAAAAGCAATGAAAATCAGAGAATGTGAATGTAAGTGATCTGTCTGCAGAAGACATTAAACTGCTGAAAGATTTCAATCAGGATTTACCCGGCACCATCAGTACGTTACTGGCTGGTTCTTTGGTAGAAGTTTTCGACCAGAAGGTCTCCAGTCACATTGTTTCTATTGTTAAAGACCAAGCAAATGGTGTTATTGGTCAGTATGTAAGAAAGGGCTTAAAGAGCTAAAGAACAAAGGAAAAGCTCAGAGCTGAACAGAACAACAGATACATCACATACATGCCAAGAAACCGGAATTCTAATCAAAACCTTGAAGGACAGGCAGGTCAGCGCTCACAATCACATGCTGAAAACATAAAGAACTCCACGACTGCAGGCACCATCCTTGATATCAGAATTCTGTCAGAAGCCACTGACACTAAAGTTGTCATCCTAACAGAGAACAGCAATGGAAGACTTACCAAAATGCAGGAGCTGAGCCCAGATGCTGGACATGCCAATCAAATTGTGACACTGATCTATGGACCAAAGAGTGACCAATACCCCGATGGGCATTATGATGTGCACATCAATAACCAGACAGTGAGCATAGACAACAAAAGGAAGAGCTGTTTGCTTCAAGCCAGTGAAAAAGAGATCACTTTTCAGTAACCCAGGCCAATAAAGGGCAAAGAATTAACTGGAATGATCAGGCGAGGGAACTGGTACATGTTACAGCGAGCTGGAGCCAGAAAAGCCATAAAAGAAAGGAAATAGTTACACCATGAAGAAGTTGGAAAAGTAGAAAAATACAAAGATTGGCAAAAATATGCAAAAAAATAAAATAAAATAAAGGAACCGGAAAGTTCATGAATGCAGATCACCAGCCACCCGTCAGTAGCATATTGAAGGCACACAACCTGAACCAGAATAGCATACTAGCAAAGGCCATGCTTGAACTGTCAAATAACACATCTACTTTGAAAATAAATAAGATTCCCGATGTGCACAAATATCACGGCTGTGAAATTCCAACTGTTTATGTGCCTGCAAAAGTACATCGTGAATTTTCCAATACAAAATCACCAGCCTTCAGAGGCCTCTTGGCTGAAGCCGTAACGATGATGTTGTGGGTACTTTCAAGCTGACGATCATTGGTTCAATGGCAAAATTCTGGTTGGATAGTAGCAAGAACTTCAAAGACTTTCAGAATAAAAATATAAGCAAAAACAGACTTGGAGATTTTGAAAACACTTTTCCACACCACAGTGAAAAGATGGTAAATGAATGGTTTGACCAGCTTAAAAACAGAGGTGTTATGACAAATGACCATCTAACTAGTATTAATAAGTGGATCGATAACCAGGGCTACAAAGATCAAGACGATCCACACAGGAAAGAAGTTGCCAACCACCTCCGACTAAAAGGTAACATCAAATTTTATATCATATTATACGTGATTCATAATGAAAAGGATGGGAGGTACCTGCATGCATTGTGGTAAACATCTGACCAGAGTGGATTTGTGTTTTCTTTTCAGTTTGTGAGAGAAGAGAATGTGACTCTTACAAGCAAATCAAGTACAGTGAAAACCTTGAGATCTTCCACATGCCTTATCATCATTATCAGATATCTCTGTACCTTTGGTTTAATTTTAACTTAATTTTTGTATTTAGGGTGCTTATCACAGAAAAAAGAAATTCCTAACTGGTTGTTTAGCCATTATAGCTCAGTGTAGACTGTAAATTTAAGACAGGTTTGTACTTTTTAGTTTTTTATTTTACTTACTTTTGATACTTCGATAATATCTGAATATGTCACATTATGTAAGACAACAAAAGAATAATGATACAGACTTGGTCCATTATTAGACTTTGTAGCAAAGCAATGATTATACTTTGTCCAGCAAATTAGTGTGGTGATATTAGATGTGATATGATATTTCGAGTCACGTACTGATACACTCAAAATGAACGTTTTGCCTAGGATGCTTTATCTGTTCCAAACACTCCCAGTTGAAATAACTGATAAACAATTTCAGGAGTGGGACAAAATAATTTCCAGGTTTATATGACAGGGGAAAAGACCATGAATTAAGTACCAAACTATCAAGCTGGCTAAGGATAAAGGGGGGTTGGCATTGCCATGTATGAAAGATTATTATGTTTCAGCTCAACTGAGGACCCTAGTGTGCTGGTGTAATGTAGATTACCAAGCAAGATGGAAAGAATAGAAATAGCTGCCTCAAGAGATTTTCCAATTCAGGCAAGCTTAGGGGACACGACACTTACTAAAAAACAAATTAATCAAGGAAACCAATGGATTAACTTGCCTTTAAAACTCTGGTTACAATTTCTTAACAAGAATGATTGGAATGAAAAGGCCAGGATCTTAAGATGGTGTGCTTATGATCTTGATTTTTTACCCAATAAGTTAGATGCGAGATATAAAAACTGGGTAGGACAAGGCTTAACGGCATACTGTACGTTTTATGATAAGGGAACTCTTAGGGATTTCCAAACAACAAAAGATCAATACCAGTTAAGCAATACAGATTTTTTCAGGTTTCTTCAAATCCGGCATCATCTACATAACTTTATACCCAAGAGAACAGATCTTTTCTCTCTTCCTGTTCTCAATATATTTGTTAAGGCATACCATGCGGATCCTGGTCTCAAAATGATTTCTAGATTGTACAAGGGTCTACAAGAGGTTAAGAATTTGAATACAATCTACATTAAACAAAAATGGGAAAGGGAAACAAATATGGTAATCTCAAATGACATTTGGTATCAGCAATGTGCTTTTCAGTGGAGAATCTCTAGCTCTAATATATGGAGATGTTTTGGCTGGAAGAGTCTTTGTAGATTTTTTATTACACCGGCACAAAGTAAACATTATTCCAACTCCTCCAGCTGCTGTAGAAACTGTGGGGCCCAAGGAGTAAAGCACTTCCACTTGTTTTGGTCCTGTCCATTGATAAACACTTTTTGGGTTTTGATTCACTCTGAGTTACAGATTATTCTCAGTATGCAACTTCCCTTTAACTGGGATGAACTTTTGTTTGGATGTTTATACTCAGTAAACGTGGATAAAGTGACCAAGCTGTTATATGGCATTCTGAGTTTGGCTGCCCAAAAGGCTATCAATAAGAAATAGCTAAGTGTAAAAATTCCATCACTAAATGACTGGCATGAGGTTGTCTATGGGTTGTTTAAAATGGAAAAAATTACATTCTCTAACAGATTTCAATATGACACATTTGTGGAGATTTGGGACAAATGGAAACATTACATTTTGCCAAGGCGTCTCGAATTTGTTATATGTTAATTAGTAGGTACACCCCTCGTTTTTTATTCATTTTTGTTCATATGTGTTGTGTTTTATTTTATGTTCTCTATAAAAAAAAAAAGGATGTTTTTGTTTTTGGTAAATTCTAAATAAAAAAAACCAAACAAACTGAAAATGAGCCTTTATTGGTAGCTGTACCAAAACACTACAAAAGGAATCAGAAAGGGAACTAACAAAAACCTAAACTGGGAGCAGCTAAACTAAAGAACACGGGAAACATGGAAAAATGTTACAAAAACCTTACAACCGGGAACAAGGAACTTGAGACACGAAAACATCAAGGAGGGAACACAGACAAAACACTGGGTAAGATTCACAGGAGAAAACGCAGAGATAACACAGACAATCCGACAAGGAACAGACGTGAACACACTATGGCTGTATCCCAATTCAGGGTCTGCAGCCTTAAAGTACGCAGCCTTAACGGTCCAATAGGGCTGCGTACTCAAAGACCGCTAAGGCCGGAAGTGCGAGGCTTGTAAGCTTCTGAAATGGGACAGTCTAGCCTCCGTCGCGCTGCCCAGGTTGCCTAGCAACCATGACACCAACCGCTGGAAACGTTTCATACAGCATTGTTTGACAGAAATGAAGGAGAAAATATTTTGTTCATTTGTTTGTTTTTACATGAGCTCTGTGTGATTTAATAAGTATCTGAGGCTGAGACCACGGG
>VUQG01041232.1:0-27001 GCA_015106755.1 Etia nguti | reverse complement strand
ACCCCCACACCAATCACAACAGCAAAGGTGGGACCAAACTATGGCCCCCCACCCCCACTAGGTGATAGAGCTGATCAAAGGAGCCCAGAGCGCTTGATCTGATGTGGTGGCAGAGGCTGTGTCAAGACTAATGTGATCTATTAGATAATTTCTATATTGGTTAGAATTAAGATTATTTTTATTTTTCCAGTTCATGAGGACTGTTTTCTTGGCAATGCATAGGGCAGTGGAAACCATATGGGCTATATTCTTTTCTGTAGTGACATAATCTAAGTTGCCCAGCAAGCACACTAAAGGGGAGGTTGGAATGTTACATTTCAGACACTTTGATAAGTCTTCACATATCCCGCGCCAAAACTTCTGAACTGGTGGACAGAACCAAAGAGCGTGGATGTAATTGTCCGGTGTATTGGCTTGACAGTGTGAGCAGCACAACTGCCCAAACTTTACCGTGCCTCTCGCTCTATGGTAGCTGGGATAGGCTCCAGACTGCCCGCAACCCTAATAAGGACAAGCAGAAGAGTATGCATGGATGCATGGATATTGGTATGTGAGAGACACTACAGTTTTGAGTGTACTTATCTTAAAATAAAGCTGAATACACTGGGAAAAAGCTTTTTTCTTCTTTTGCAGCATTTCTTTAAAAAAATTAAAGTGAGCTGAACGCACACTTTTTTTCTAGTGGAGGGGTTCTCAGTGCCCGGTATTGTTATAAATGTACTTTTATTCATTTTGTTTGCAGAGTACTTAACACCAAAAGTGCTGTTGTAATGTTATAAAGTGCTGTTGGCTGTGCAGTGTCTTAAATGCCACTAGAGAACATTCTTGTATTTGGAATGGGTGAATAGGATTGGCTAGTTTGTCATGCAAATGTGTGCGCGTTGATGTATTCTATTATTTTCATGATGTGCATGAGCTGTATTTACACTTGTTAATGTATAATTAGGGCTTATCTACGGTGTGATGAATCCTATGCATGTGTCAGCAATAAAGGAAACTGATTAAGAATGCCTCAGAGAAGTGTGAAACACACACTCACATGAGTGCAAACAATTTTAGGAAATTACTTTCCTGCGATCGTGTCATGCATGAATAACAAGCATAATCACATAGCAGAGATGTCATTGAAGTTCTTTTGTTCTGTTTATTTCTCCTACCACTTATGCACAACAGCTTACAGACACGCACAGAAGGGCGCCATCAAGAGACACCTGAGAGATGCAACACACAAGAAATTCTGGACAAACTGGAAAAAATTCAGTCTTTAAGTGGAGGTAAAAATGTGTGTGTGTGTTTTGTGGAGGGGTCTGGATGGAATAATCTGCTTCTGAATTTGGAAATGATCAGAGAGATGATGATCAAGAATGAAAGCAGATGACTACGCTATGCTGGGACAGAATAATTATATGTCGGAGGAGTACAAGCATCCCAGTGTGCTCAGTGACAACAGGCTGAACTGGATGACCAACCCAAAGGCTGTATACCAGACGGGATGAGCAGGCTCTGTTTACTAAGGAGGCAGAGATCCTTCAATATGTCCAGAAAATGATGGAGATTTTCTGTCAGTCTGTTGTGGTGAATGCAGTGTACTTTGCTGGGGTCTGCTGGGAGAGCAGCATAGGAGCCGGTGATGCCAACAGACTTAATAAACTGATCAGGATTAGCAATGATTGGCTGCACAATGGACACTTTTGAAGCTGTGGTGCAGAAGAGGTCACGAAGCAAACTGTTGTCCATCATGCATAATCTTGACCACCCACTGCACCACCTACTGGACAGGCAACAGAGCACCTTTATAACACCACTTCCTGTTCTGGTATCTGTCCACAGGGAGATCTCCAGAACTCTTTTATACCACATTTTATCATTAATTTCACTGCTGTAACATAAGAATTTCACAAATATGTGATGAATAAAGTATTCATCATCATCATTGTCATTGTTATGTTGACTTAAGTAATGTGTTTAAAGACCATTTTCATATACTTGTGCTTTACTTGAGGATGTCCAATAAAGAAAGTTAATTAATAATAATATTCAGTATAAAAACAAATATAATCACACATTTTGTACAAAATGATTTTATATTTGATACTTTTTTTGTTGCTATTTTATCTCTTGTTCTATTAAATGTTGTTTTTTTTATTGCTCTTGACTTAATCTTTCTTTTTAATCAAACTTCTCTGCTCATTGTAATGGAATTTACATATTCTTTAAAGATTTACACCACATTTATTTCACATGTGGTTTGCTTGTTTATCCCAGTGTCTTCTGTTCACTGTTTTGTCTTTACAAGTGGAATTAATAAAGTTGTATGGAATTAAAAAAGAAATGAAAACAGACAAACATGATTTTGGACATGAAGGAAACTTACCACCTCTGCTTAAGAAGAGAAATGCCAACTCTTACCTGCCACAGTTTTGCAGGGACAGGCTGCATGTATTCTTTCTCAGACATGTTGGACTAACTTGATGTATGCTGATCCAGCCCTGTTATCTGACATCGCAATTTTCTGGCTGCTTCACCAGTTGGATGCCTTCCATTATCGAGGTTTCCTAATAGCAGACTAAAATACTGGTCAGCCAGACACTGATGGACAGATGCATTAATACAGACCAGACTATGCCTACTAATTATATTGAAGATCTGCATAACTTAATCATTATGGTGCTGCACATGGGCATATTAATGCATGTGTAATACCCAGTATATTTTACAAACTTTTTGCCTGTTAAGACCAAGAAAGAGCATTTACAACTGAAGCTGATAATAGATTTTAAACCTGAATAACAAACTGAAAAAAATCACTTCAGCACGTGTTGATGGGAATTTTTAAGAGGACATGGTTTAGATTAAGAGTTAAGAGATATCCTAATTTGATACAAATTTAAAGATCGCAAAACCAACCTTCCAGAATTTAGCGATAACTTTTATTTAGAAAAATAAATAAAAACAACACAAAACATTTTGTACAAAGAAAACAAAATTGCCTTCACTTCATCAAAGCAGATTTTAAAGTCAACATATTTATAATATTTACATTTGTCATGTCATAATATTTCAAATATGCATTTTTTATACATTCATTAATAGATATTACTAGACAAATGAACAATAATGAAAACAGATTTTTTTTTAAAGTGTTGCATTTTTTAACTAGGATTTGAATCTGCAATACATTATTTGACAGAAATGACATCAAGAGTTAGATTTTATGCTGAGGCATGAAGAAAAAGGGTTTTACAATCATAGTCAATGATGCAGCAATCTGAGGACTCTCAAAAGGAACTGCACACGTACGGAGGTGGTCAAACAGCTGATTATGAGATAACAGAACTAAACTAAACTGAACTAAACATGTATAGGGGGAAAAATCATTTAACAAACTGTCACCTCTACACGTAGATGTTAAATTATGGCATCTGGAGGGGTGCAAAATACGCTAGGGCATCCAGTACATACTGTACACATACAAACACACACTGTGTTGTTGGGTGACCTGCTGTTCTGTTGTAACCCATTTGTGTCCTGCTGAGTATGATCTGTATTGCTTGATGACACCATGAATGGAAAAATCAATGACAAAGGGACCCTTCTCTTCTGTCCTGTTACATGTGTGTATATGTGTGTCTGATTGCCCAGTCTAGAAACATCTCAAATAAAAGTTTTGTTAGTTGTTTTTTTATGTTAAGGCAGATAAAGATGAAATCAGTGGTACAATTCCAGCAGGTGCATTTTAATTTGTTTTTTTAATTAATCGGTTTCTAATTTAATCCTTCCAAGGCCATGTCCTTGTGTGCAATCACATGGGTTCCAGCACTCCTGCTACATTCTGTCCCAGAAATCAAATTTTGACAGCCTGGAGACAACAGACATCAGATTCTGTGCAAAACTAAACTAGCTATCATGTGGAGAAGGCTGGCCTTTATATAGTGCTTTTTAGGTTTCACTAACCACTCAAAGCACTTTACACTACAAGCCACATTCAGCTTTTCACACTTATTTATAAAACGCTTTATTTGGTGTCCTTCAGCACTGAATCCATCTTGCATATCAGTTTAAAATCCTTAGACCTTTAATGCCATTTGTATCATATTTGATACACAAGTTTCTGAGAGGAAAAACTGTAAAACACGTTCTGTAATTTTAAAAATGTTATGGAGAAAACTCTTTTGATGTCTAAAATTAACATTGTTGTTAAAAAAAAGTTGCCAAAAACGCCCGATGTATCAAATGTGATAAACAACATATGTAATAAACAACATGATATTGCAAGGAAAATTTTTGTGGATTTTGTTAGAAGGGTTAATAAACATCTCAGTTCCAAAAAAAGCAGAATTTTCTGGCTATTTTTTGATGGGTTGGGTTTTACAGGGTTAAAAGCATGTCTTTAAAAACCCCATAATGGCAGGGAGAACATGCAAACTCCAGACAGAACGCTCCCAGATTCTGAGGGGATTTTAACCCTAGGATGTTAATGAGGATTTCTACTGAAAGATCCTGAGTATTTTGGCAACACAATTGTGTGTTGCATTTGTCATGCAGTTTCAGTCATGCAGGTCCAGAGACTGTTCGGCGACCCCCTGGCAGCCTCTGGTTGCTAGGGAAAAATTTGTACACCCAAATCAGTTTGTGGTTGCTGGCAATAGTTAGGTGAAATCGACTGTAAAGAGGCTGCTGCAGCAAAAACCTCCATGTGGTTGCTTTGATAACTGTAAGGTGCTGATTTGTAGGCAAACACTTGCTAACTAACCAGCATGTGGTAGTGAACCTTGTAATGCAAACCAGAAACAAAGAATGTTCCTCTTCAAAGTAAAAGCTGTGCTTTACTGTTGAGACCAACACGTTTCAGAAGGTACATCTTTTACTTAAAACTCTGCAAACCTTGTGTGACCACAGCAATCTGCTAGCAATTCCTAGGGGTTTTTCTTGCAGAACCATATATCTCTTTGCAATCAGTTTCACTTAACAACTGCCAGCAAATACTTGCCAGTAGGTTATAGAATACTTCTTGGCCTGAGGCCTAACTCAGCAGATTTAGCTTTTTGTGAACTTAAATAATAGAAGTGGTTAGCTAGTTAGTGTGGGCAGACAAAAACTGCACAGAGCCATCGAAAAATAGCAGAAGTGCTCAAAGCCATCCATAGGTGCTCAAGGGGGATGACTTTGAAGTGGGATATTGGTGGGTGTGGGCGAGGTTTTTTTTAAATTTTTTTTATTAGTCACAAAAAATGTTCTAATCTTCATAGGCAGATTCCCAACTGTGGAGGACCTTTATCTATTTTCTTTTTACATTTTTCATTAAAGTTTCGTACTTTGTTTCTGTCATTCTGAAATTTCAGCAGGTTTCAACACATAAAGCTTTTCAACAAACACCTTGTGGGTACAGATGGAGCAGGAGCTGAACACGTGGCTTAAATAACTAACGTGTTGCTTCTGAGTGAGATCAGTAGTGCGGCCAGTTTTTTCACATAGTCAGCAGTTATTTTATTCAGTTTTGATATACAAAATGTCTGGCCCATTATTTATACTAGATACATCATTTAGAGAACATTCTTCAATCGGCAAACACTATAAAAGAAAAACAAGAGCTCTGATTCTATTTTATTGTAGAAGCAGATTGGTTTGAAAACATGCTTTTCATTTGCATTAACAGGTTCTTAATTCAAAAGTAGGATTCTGACACTTTTCGGTAAGTACGCATTAACATAAACACTATGCACGAAATAAAATCTCAACATTTTTAAAACTTTCAGTTGTAACGCCCCAGAATAAACTGATGACATCAGCAGCCATTCAACTTCTGTATGTAAAGATAAAGAATATTCACATTTGACTTTGAAATTGAAATGCTTCAGAAAGAACATCTCCATTTATGGCAAATCTCACATAGTATGAGCAAAAAGCATGTCCAGAAAGGTCAGTTGTGATCCGAGTGCGACTCCACCTTTCACATTTTGTGTTTAAGGCCAGTTTGTTGCTTACAGTTGAGGTAAACAATCTCCAGCCACCATGATATGTCAGAAATGACAAAATCCAAATGAGTGCAAATACATGCATAACTTTACTGGGCACACACACACACACATACTTGTACACTGCATGCATAAAAACAATTCTATGGTCCACAGTTATCATAACCCGCAAACAGCATGCTAGTAAGAAAAGTTCCCATTTGGGGAGAAATACTGAAGCATACATACGCACACTTTCACACGCTTTCACTTCTCTCCTGCTGTTCATGGTAAAGCTGTTGTCTCCAGCATGGCTATGTCAAGGGTCTCCTTGGCAACTGGGCTGTGACTTTTGGTCAATTTGAAGTTTCCATGGTAACCTGGGGGACTGTGCAATATTGACGGGCTGGATATGGAGGTGACGATGACAGACGATGTGGTCTTGCACACAGTCCTTGGCCCTGACTCCCTCATAACATTGTCCAGCTGTGCAGACAGAGAGCGAGAGACAGGAAGAGGTGTTCATGTGTTCATGTATTATCATTTCCATTTTCAGTCAGTGGTTGGAAATTTGAATAAAGGAATGAAACAGAGAGTTGCTAGTTAAGAAAGCAGTGAATTAAATGTTATCAGCTGTTTGTCCAAACACAGCTCTTTTCCACTTAATCTGCTAGAGCAACACAACTGATCAAAGGAATCGATTGGATAGATTGACAAATGGCTTTTCCCACAGAGCCCTTAATGAAGTTTGATAGTTTAACTTGGTCAACCTCACGAAATCAATAGTTCTTCTCTAGAGGGACAAAGTACTGTAGCTGAGTATATTTAAGTATAATTGTGCTTTTGTATAGGAAGTGCACACTACAACTAAAAAGAAATCAATGGGAGAATTTTGTAATGCTAAAGATGGCAGTTGTCTTGTTCCGGTTCCAATCAATAGCCGGACCAGGAGCACAATAGCGGTTCAAAGCAGTTATAGCTCTTGATTAGATTTTTTGATTCATTGTAGTTGCACACCATAAGTGGGGGAAACAATGTTTCAATCCTGTGTGTGGATTGTAGATATTGAAGAATTGACAATTGAGTAGACCTCTATAGACTTACAAACTAGACTTGGTTTTTTATTCAGTATTATCCAAAGAGCGCGGCGGGGCTCATAAACTCATCAGGAAAGTGTTCAGGAAATAGGGCAGTTTAGCCACATGGGCATATGGGCATATTCACACACTAAAGGTAATTATAGAGTCCCACGGAGTTCTGTGCTAGGATCAATTCTGTTTGCATTCTAACTGCTTATCCTAGGCAGTAGTCAAAGGCATTACAAATGCAGATGAAACCCAGCTTTATCTATCCATGAAGCCAGAATACACACACACTAATTAGTTAAACTGCAGGAATGTTTCAGAGACCTCTAATGACCTCAAATTTCCTGCTTCTAAATTCAGAGATAACTAAGATTATTGTACTTGGCCCTAAAAAACTTATAGATACCACGTCTAACCAGATACTTGTTCTGGATGGCATTACCATGGGTTCCAGTAACACTGCAAGGAATTATTATTTTTGACCAGTACGTAGGACTGGTGTCTTGAATTTGTATAATATCTCTAGCACGAAACATCCTGTCTTAGAGTGATACTGAAAAACTAGTTCATGCATTTGTTTCTGCTAGGCTGGACTACTGTAATTCGTTACTATCCGGCTGTGCTGAAAAACTCCCTAAAAAGCCTTCAGTTGATCGAAAATGCTGCAGCAAGAGTACTGACATGGACTAGAAAGGGAGAGGGAATTTCACCCACATTGTCTTGTCTTCATTGACTCCCTGTTAAATCCAGATTGTTATTTGAAATCCTTCTCTTCATATCCAAGATCTTGAATAATCAGGCCCCGTCTTATCTTAAAGACTTCATAGTATCATATCACCCCAATAGAGCACTTTGCTCCCAGGCTTTTTTGTGATTCCTAGGGCATTTAAAAGTAGAATAGGAGGCATAGCCTTCAGCTTTTAGTTCACGTTTTGATTCAGGAGACAAAAAGCCTCTCTACTTTTAAGATTAGTTTTAAAACTTTGATTTTTGATAGAGCTTATAGTTAGAACTGGATCAGGTAACCCTCAATCTTCACTTAGTTATGCTGCAATAGGCTTTGACTGCTGGGAGCTTCCCGTGATGCACTGTGTGTTTCTTCTTCATCCAGATTTTTTTGTACTATGTTTATAGTGTATGTGTTTATAGTTCACTCTGCATTTCCACAGTATGTCTTTTGTTCTGTCTTCCTCTCCTAACCCCTAACCGGTCATGGCAGATTGTTGCCCCTCCCTGAGCCTGGTTCTGTTGGAGGTTTCTTCCTTTTAAAAGTGAGTTTTTCTTTCCCACTGTTAATTGTTAGGGGTGTCTCAGTATTATTGTAGGGTCTTTGCCTTAGAATATAAAGAGCCTTGAGGTAAATGAGTTGAATAGAGTATTTATATTCATCATAGTAGTAGTATTTTTTTTAATCTTTTTTCACTTTCTCTAGGCTTACCGTATCCATAAAACTTATTTTGGGCAATGTTAGCAAAATCATTTAAATAAACGATATTTTGGAAAAAAGTGCTGGAAAAAACTTTGCTCTGTCTTCCAAAATTAGGCATTTTGCCTCATTTCAAGTCAACCTGTGTTACCAGAATATGTGATTGATTTTTTTGTTTTTGAAAATTGCTCTTCCAGGTTTTGCTAGTAATGGCAAGAAATTCTAACTAAGATTCTAACATGTATTAAACATTTGGATATTTTTTAACTTTTTTTTTGTTTGTTTGTTTTCACACACACATACACATACATGTCTACTTCTCGTTATAAATGACAGCTAAGACTTTACAGGTTGTTATACCATCCAAACCAACATTGTTACACAACAGATGTGCATGATGTGCACTGTTAGATCCTGGTAATGGTTCTCTATTAAACAGATATAAAATTAGCAGGATTTTGGAGGAACAAGTCACTCTATTTATTCTGTGAATTATTTTGTTTTCAAATGCTTTTTAACTTTTACTTTCATATGACAGATATGATTCAGGGGGGAAAAAAAGTTGTTACATTGTCCAATTGCAGTATAAATGCAAAAGGGTACCTTACTTTTGACCAAATAAGTGTATTAGACACCTACGACATGAGAAGGGGCTGGCTAAATACACTCAAATTACACTATATGTAACCAGTAAATCAATTTATACATTTTATTATCTTTAAGTTGTAATGCCATTAAAAATGTCTCTGTGAAAGTAATTCAGTAACTTGTTCAAACTCAGGTTGTTCTTGCCAATACTTTTTCATCTTCATCTTTGTGTACTACAAGTGCTAATAATATAAAAATACGAGTTATTTTTATATTATATTATAATTATAGGTTTGGGTGTGGATAGTATGAGAAGAGGTTGACAAGAAGCAGCCTTCATGCCTTTGATATTCTACAAGGTTTGATTAATAAAGCAGTGTCAGAGCAGCAGGAAATGAATTAACCATGAATGGACAGAAAGCACGGCTAATTAGATCACCTAGACTCAGCAAAAGAAAACATTTCTAAAGATATTTGCCAATCATTTTACAATACTGTCCTCTTATTTTAAGTAATTAGCCTATTCAGCTACACAGTCCGCCTTTTAACCTAAACCTAAAAAACAAATAAGTGCAGACAATTGGGAAAGACTGATAGAAAATATTATGTAAATGTTAAAGTGGTTGAAAAAACAAACAAACCTTCTTCTCTGCACATATTTCGACTCACCATAGCAGGAAAAACACAAGTGGAGCTATGTTAATGATACTACACTCTTCCATTAAGTCAGACTCTCATCAGTGAACCACTATGTACCATTACCATCCCCTTTATTTAACTCACCTAAATGGAATACAGCCATCATTAACGGCATTGATTATCCCTGCTGTTTTCCTCCTTTTTGATATAATTTACAAAAATGTGCTGTGAAAAAATACCCTAGTCTATATAATGCCTGTGTAAGCCAACCCTAATGCAATTTTCTAATGCATAGCTCTCTGTTAAAATATTAAACTATATTTAAAAAAAGCCATAAACACAGCAAATTACAATGATTTGCAGTCACTGGAAAGAAAAGTAGCTCTGTTTTATGCGCACTAAATGTCACTCCCTTTAAGTAACCTAAAACAAATTATTTCATGGCTGCACAGTTATGCAGAAGTTAGCAACGTTTCCTTGTCATCCCAGTGGGGTTTGAACCTCCAGCTGGGCTAAAGATTTCCTGTGTTCTCTGCCAAGCAGGGGGTTGCACATCCACCTGTGCCTGAGTGGGTTTTCTCCCACAAACCAAAGACGTGTATGTTAGGTAACTTGTTGATGTCTCTCTGATAGACTGACGTGCTGTTTTCCTCCTCTTGACCAGCCTCAGCTCCAGCCCTCAGTTTGACACAAGCTGGATAAGGGATCGATGGATGGACCATTAGAGCTATTTTGGTGATCAGATGACCATGAGCTTAAAATAACACAGTCATCCACAATCTTTGTGCCAATATATGCCATTTGCTTTCAGCTAGTCTACACTGTAAATACAATGAAATTAGGACACAACTGCCCCTCTGCATTGTTAACTGAAACACTGGCCAAGATTTAATTTATATTTTCTTCAAACCCTGATTCAAAGATTTCCAATGCCTGGATTTCTGAGAATAGAGCAGTCATTCTCATGACAAAACGAGCTGCGGTTAATGGAAATGGGCTGACATTTAGTCTTACTGACCAGTCAAAAGTCTTTAGAGTCCAATGCACATTTACCCACACAGCACATTGGTCTATCCGCTTAATCTACCTTGCATCCATAGCCAATTTAGAATCACCAATTAACCAATTAACCTAACTGACCAAAGCACAAAAAAGCCCTTCTTGATGAAACCTTCTTGATGTAAAGACACAGCCCAAGAGAGAAGCTGAAATCAGAGGAGGAGCGATACCTCCTAATTAGCTGGTGAGCCTTTCACTTTAAGGAACCTTAATAACCTTTGTTGTAAACAGTAAATGAACTGGTTCTTATAGAGCGCTTCGCTAATCTTCTTGAAAAAACTCAAAGCACTTTAGACAGAATGCCTCATAACTGTTTTCTATCTGCCACTCACACAAACTCAGATGGTGATCAGCCGCTTAGAGTTCAGAATCTTGCCCAAGCATACTTAAGCATGCAGACAGAACCACTGGAGCAGGGATCGAACCACCAACCTTCTGATTAGCAAATCATCTCCTGAGCTTCAGCCACCCCACTTGTGACCAGTGTACAATCACTGTAAAGCATATGGCTACAGCAGGGAACACTCTATTGTAATAAACCATGTAGTATACAGATGGTTGATTTAGTATTATAGCTAGTTGAGCATGGTGTGTCTCTCCTCCTCCCCCTCATTACTGCAGAGGTGGTCTAAATGGTGAAGGTTACTGGTTAAGAGGGCAGAAGACAAAGGATTCTTGATTTTTTTTAAAACCTTGGAAAAAATTAAATCAAACTTATTGAGCAAGAAGTGGCATCTCATTCAACGGCAACAAACACTGGAAACTCCTTGAACTAGGTTAAGTTGCACATAGACATGAGGGATGAGTAATCTCATTACTGGCACTGGCAGGAATGTAATTTTATGGTTTTATCTGTGTATATTTATGCATTCAAACAATGTTAAGTGAAATACAGTTATGCTAAACTAACTTCATTTGAACAGAAAAATACATCTGCTGACACAAATCTATTCAGCCCCACAATGAAAAGGAAACTTTAAAACCATTACTTCTTCTGCAGGAATTAGGAAAGTAAGTGTCAGTCAGGGGCTGTTAATCAGTTATAGACAACTAATTGATCATCACTGGGAACGCCTCTATAAAAGCTGAAGTTTTAGCAGTTTCCATGTCTGGAATATTCAAACCAGTGGGTATGCAATTCAATGACCAGAGAAATTTTGAAAAACCCAAAAGATCATCTCAGACTCTACAGACCTCAGTTAGCATGTAAAATGTTCAAGTTCATGACAGTACAATTAGAAAGACTGAAAAAGTATGTCTTGTTTGGAAGAATTGCCAAAAGTAATATCTTTTCTCTAGAAAGAAGTCAGCACAGCTTAGGTTAACTTAGAATTTTTGAACAATGTCCTTTGGACAGATGAGACCAAAGTGGACGTGTTTAACCAAAATGCACAGCACCACGTTTGGCAAAACCCAGCATATCAGCAAAAACACCTCATACCAACTGAATAGAATAGAATAGAACTGTTATGCACAGTACTGAAGGGGTGGTCTTCAGCTCAAGTCCCAGGACTTGAGCACCTTGCAGTTAATAAGTCAACCATGAACTCCTCTGCATAACAAAACATATCAAATGTAAGTCCATCTGTCTGACAGCTAAAGCTTGGCCCAATCAAAGTCCAGACCTTAAACTGATTGACCTTAAGAAAGCTGTGGATAAAAGCCCTCAAACCTCAATGATCGAAAGCAATGCTGTAAAGAAGAGCAGGCCAAAACATAACACAGTCATCCAAAATTCAAGAACAACAATGTGAAAAACCAAATAACTAATACCAAATAATGATTACTTCAAGTTATTGCTGCTAAAGGCAATTGTACCAGCTACTGAATCCTGTGGTGAAAGGTTTACCGTACATTTATTAATCACTGTACTGAAGTGCTGAATGCCACTCTGACAGATCACCAGGCCATCATGGGAACAACACAGAGACTGTTAATTCACATTCACATCCATACCTACAGCCTAGAACCTCAATTAACCTAACATGGGAAAAAAACGATCCAGGCACAGGGAGAACATGCAGCACTGTTATGCACTTTCTGCTCATAAACACTTGTGCTTGTAACAACATACAGACTTGATCTCATGAAAGCAACCGATGTGTTGACTGGATCTTTTTCCCATTGACAGCCACTGATCTAATCTGACATTAAATACACACACAATAATTATTTTCAGGAGCACAAAAGAGTATGAAAGCAGCCCAAAGCCATAATACATAAAAACATCCTGACTGGGTCTTGTCCTTGTTGCAGCAACATGTAAAGTTATGTGATGTAACAGGAAAGGAATCTTGTTAAAGTAAAATAATTTAGCAGAGTATATATCAAGAAAAGTATTTTGCAATGTAATGTGAAAAATTTATAAATAACATGAAGATTTGCTGTTTTTGTTATGTTGACAGGAATCTGCTGCCCTTCATACAGTAGTACTTGAGTTTGAAATTTGTGATATTCTAAACCAAATGAATGACTGGACCAAACCACAATGAACGGAAGTACACATCCTAGAAAAAACAACATTAAAAAATAAAGGGGAATTAATGATTGACACTTTATGATGTTATTACAGTTAATCTGAGAGGATGGAAAAAGAACATTTCTAGAAGCTGTTGGATAGTGGAGGTCATTTATATATGTTTAATGTACACAGATACTATTTATTAGTGGAAAAAAACTATATACTACATGTGTGGCAAAAAGCAAAAGGGTGATCGGTGGATTCTTACAGAAGCTGGCAGATTGCTGGTTGGCTGCAGACTGATGTCCGACATGGAGATGCCTTCAGGTTCTGTCAGAGCCTGAAGAGTGTGCACATAAACACAGCCATTTATTATTAGTTATACTCACAACACCTTTTGTGCTATTTGGGCCTTCAGGTAACTTTTACTGAATGCAGACCCATCCCAAAAAAGGAGGAAAACATGAGGGTCGTTCCCTCTCAGCAAATTCTTAGAAAGTTTTCTGATTGAGCAGCTCCAATTTGCATAAAAAAGTTTCAAAGTCAGTCCAAATTTGAACATTGTTGAAATTCTGGTTTTATATATCAAACCACTGGTAAAAATATATTTTAAAAAATCGTCAAACAACCCACTTTCAGACCATTTTTTTTGCACATTGTAAATGAATAACTCAAAAAACGATCAAAGATAAATTCCTAAAATTTTCACTGAATATTGAATCAGGATCTGTAATTTGAGACAGATAAATAAAATAATCTACAAGTATTATCTCATTAAAATATGAACAAAAAGTCCAGCACTCCTACAATTTAACATATTTGTCCACAACCACTAAACTAAACATAAAAGCTAACTATTTAGAATTGCTGAATATTTATCTTTATAACGTGTGAAATTGTTATATTTCACAACAATGCAAAAAAGAAACTCATAAAATAACCTCTTTTTTTAAATTATCAAGATCTGGGTCAAGATCATTCAAATTTTCTGCTTGACCGTCTCTGATATGCAAAAAAAAGGTCTAATGTTTGGCCATATATAATTATTGCTATGAAATTTTAGCTAAGTATATCATAGATCAAATACATGTCAAGATGATTTTAGGAGGCATGTCCAAGTGACTTCATGCCCTTTTTTGCACTTTGAAACCTGAATCAGTGTTTGAAGAATGTCTCCTGATATATTCAATCCTCTTTCTCTCCATCAAAATTATCCACATCTTTAATTTGAGGTGGATGCTCATTATGTCTCAGTAAAAGAGCGGGTGGGGTTGGCTACCCCATTTCAGTCACTGATGCTAGGCTAAATAACAGGACCTTGTTTAATTCAGTGCAGTTTAACAGCACCACAAACTATATCAACAAAAATGATTGTACAGTTAAAATGCCAGCCCTCTTAAACACTCTCATAAATTGAAATTGACAGTCATGATGACTGTGTATATAGGTAACAGTCTGAGGGTATATGTCATGTAAACATGTATACAAACTACTGACTAAAGATGGAGGTAGCGGTCAGGGGCTTTCTTCCACTGCCAACAAGTGCAGTACTTTTCAACACGGGGCCACATCATGCAAACTGTGGATTAAGTCTGAAAGTCCCAGATTACTGGATTAGTGTTTGAACGCTCTGTATCAGAGTCCTCAGTGAACCTGACCTGCATGGCGGTTTGCCTGCATGTGTGTGTTTGCATCATGCATACATGTGGATTGCTTGTATATTTTTTTTTTCCTGTGAACTAAGATGATTAGAGGGAGGCGGAAATGCTCCATATACTGCATGTCCCACATAAAAAGACCTGTCGCTTTCACTGGCTTGTCAACAGGAGGCTTTTTTTCAGTTTTTTTATGAAACAAACAAAATATGTCTGGGCGACACTTGACACAAGAATGTGAGACGATATTGAGGAATGAATCAGAACAACCTGTTAAATAATAAATTGTTGTCAATTAGCTTCTGAACATGTCAGAATTTGAGAGCTTTATAAATTGTTCCTTGTTACACCAGCCAATGAGCCATTCACTTCTAAATACCTAATCATTAGTTACTGTTCTTATCTTTTAATAAAAAAAATGGTTTAAAATGGTTCATGAGTTAAAATAAAGATTTGCATGATGATTAAGTTACATGGTGGTTTCAGTTGCAACACTGGGTAACACAGGACAATGGAAGCTCTCAGTTTAAGGAGGTCTTGTGCATGTGAGTGCAATAAAAGTGATCAATCATAAAAGGATCAGTTGGTTTCATCCACTTAATTGCCAAAAGCTAGAACAATCAGTGACAGCTGGTGTGGATGGCCTCCAGTACCAGAAACTCTTACACACCTGGTAACTTCTTTGTGCGCTTGGTTTCTTAGCTTGTGAACACTATCATGCAATATTATCTGCTCGTGTTCAAATTTTATTGGACAAATTTTATGACGTAACGCAAACATCCTAAACAACACATAAATGCAAATTGAACGCATCTGTGATGCCTGAAGGTGCTGATAAAGTGACTAAGTCGATAAAGCCTAAATTACAGATGGATGCTGGACTTATTTTTAAGATACTCGACAGCTAATTTCACTTGCTGCCAGCAACTTCTGTCATTTTTAGTGTAGGTCACAGCCAGCTAAAAATGACAAACTGCCATTGCATGCTGTTCTCGACTAAGAAAAGAGAGAGAGAGAGGAGAAAGGCTTACAGAACTGTGATTGTCTGGTGGGGAGGCTCAGGCATTTAGTATTTGAGGTCACATGTGGGTTAGCGCAAATAACTCATAAACTGTGGGGTTTTGAGCTGTCTGTCAAAGGATGTGTGAATGGCATTGTGAGGGCCAGTTTATGCTGTCTGTCCACATCAGAAATCAAAAGTGTTTATAGACGTTCTAGGCTGACATGTTCAAAGGCAGAGAGAAAGGAAGGGTTCTATAGAGAGGAGGAGATGCAATCGTTTTTGAAAATGGTAACAAAACCACATATTGGCAGATCATAGCCTCTTCAGGAATTCATTCACAGTGCTGCAATCGTTCACGTGACAAGGCATCAACATTTGTTTCCTTTCATACCTTCCCACAGTTATGTTGTTCCCTAGATTGAATTAGAGACAGTACAAGTGTTCTCCCATATACGAGAGATGGACATATACTAACAAATGAAGAGTGTGTTGATAAGATAAAAGGGGTGCTTTGAGGAGGGAGGAAAGATGCAGAGGATTAAGAAGGAGGAAGTGGGGGCAACTGTGAAGAGTGGAAAAAGTGGTTGGTTGAGTGGGAAGTTGGCTTTTTAACCAGATTGTTTAATCCTGGAGAGAGCAAGGATGCCTGTAGAATGGAGAAGACATGTACTATTGAAAATCTTCCAAAATAAAGGTGATATGACCAGGAGGGAAAGGATTAGAAATGGGTATGTCAGAGGAAGTTTGGACAAAGTTAGAGAGGCAAGGCTGAGATGGGTTGGACATGTGCAGAGGAGGGATAGTGGATATACTGGGCAAAGGATGTTGAAGATGGAGCTATCAAGCAGCAGGGAAAGAGGAAAACCCCAGAGAAGATTCATGGATGTAGTGAAGGTAGGGTTGCCAGGGATATGACAGGATGGAGGCAGAGGGTCTGCTGTGGTGACCCCTAAAGGAAGCAGCCAATAAATAAAAAGGAGAAGAAGAAGAAGAGGATGCTAGACATGTTCCACTCCTTCAAACCATGATGGTATAACTGAGTCGTGACCTGGGTACTCGCCTGTGTGGTTTTTTTTGGTGGTTGTTTATGCTCCTTGACAGTTTATGACTCACAAACAGATTGACTTACAGTATGTAACTATGACGACCACATGGATTAACCCACAGGTGACTTCCAGGCTTTGAATCAATAAATACATTGATGGAGGTTAAACTTTTGGATAAAACTTTCCTTTGACTTCTTTATCTGCCCTAAACTGTGAGACTTTATAGTCCATTTAACAGCCTATCCATTAGAAATTTGCATGCACTGTGAACTCTTACAGCTGTTCATTTACTGAGTTTTGCAATTAAAAGTGGCACTTTGTGGGGTCCTTATTTAGCTCACTGGCTTGAACAAGCGACCCATATGCTGTAAGGTCTGGGTTTGAATCCGTTCCAATTGCACCCACTGTTTATCTTCCCCTGTTCTCTATCCTCAACGTCCCTGTCTTCTGCCCACTGTCTAAAAAACATACTTTACGTTGGTTTACATTCACTTTCACTTGGCCATTTACACTATGTGTCCCTCAGTGGAGAAACTGTGAGTTCCATTTTTGTCACTAGTGATAGAGTAATAATGCAGAGTTGTAGACATCAATACATGCTGATCCCACCTGAGATTATGACACTCTTTTCTTCATTTTGCTCAATTTCTGATGGCAGAGTTTATACGCAGGTTGGTTTTAAAGTAGCTGTGATCACAATAAAGTTCCAGACAGATCCACTCCAGATTTCAGACTGAGACGGTTCGCAAATGTCAACTTCAGAGAGTCATTTAAAAGCAATAGTAGTCCGTGAGGTACTTGTTCTTTATGAAATTCTTTCTGCGACTTGAATTTGTTTTAAAAAGTCAAACGAGCTGCTCCCATTGGTAACAACTATATGAGTGATACTGAAATGCAAAATCAAACCAGCAAGATCAGCGTCATTTTCTGGCACCACAGTAACACAATTACACAGTCCCTGGTCACAACATTGAGGAGCCTGGATTTTAAGTGGACTCCAACCAATATGTCCTTATTAAGTTACATGCAATAAAAGACTGATCACATTGACAATGTCTTGAGTTTAACAGAACTCCCAAACAACAATTTAAGAGGATTTAGATGAGCTTTGATGGACAAACACAAAGCAAAACCTTCCATCAAAAACATCATGAAACTATTTAAGAAATGTTTGCACAGAAAGTAAACGATGTCCTCGTGAAACAACGTTTACATCAGAGTTCTTTACTGGTGATTAGAGCTGGGTGTCCAAACAGTTGTTTCAGTGAAAGAGTTTGTTACGTCTGAACCGGTAACAGGAACATCCGGTCACAAGCGCTCCCAGAAGCACAATAGTTAAACTGTCATTTGAAGGGTTGTGTGCTTTGAATTCCTCCGCAAGGGAAAGACTGTCAGTGCAGAGTTTTACTGTAGCATCCTGAGGTATCTTAGAGGGAATATTCAATACCAAGTACATCACCAGTGGTGTTGTGTCAGCCTGCCATTGTACACCCAATTAAAAATGCATTAAAAGGACATATTTCTTTCGGGAACCAAACATAATTTGTGATCACTCCCCACCTTACTCCAGATTTTACCTTGTGCAACTTTCTTGCCCAATATAAACACAAGTTGAAGGCTTTTAATACACTGAAGGACACTGTGCAGGTGATCAGAAAGAGACTTTTTTGTCATGTGTTAGCAGCAATACTTTTACACAAGTCAGGCTTTTATACTCACAGTGATTGGTGAAAGGTGACATATGGCTGGATCAGTGGCGTTGTGAGCAGAGGTTCTCTCGTACTCTGTGTTATACCCTCTCACCTTTGACCTCTGGCTAGCGTGACGCACCTGTTTGGCTTCACTGGACAAGTGACGACTAACAGGAGTTCGAGAAGAGTAGTCTTCCTCCGTGTCTGAGAACTGGGCCTTAGATGGAAAAGGACTGAAATCAGCAACCCATATTTCAAACCTTTGTACAAGGACATAAAATACATAACATATTAAATATGAGGCACACTCACTGATTCACTCTCAGACTGGGAGGAGTTGTGAGTCCTGCTGGGGCCTTTGCACTCTGATTGGCTGGTGAGGGTTGATCGGCGGGTGGACTGGAAGCTGCTGCTGCTGAAACGGTCTCTGCCCGTCACACACAGCAATACCCCGAGGTAAGGAACGTACCTGCTGATTGCTGACCTGAACGAGACAGAGAAATTTTCCAATCCATAATTGCATTTTCTTTTAATTACATGATAGTGAAGTGTGGGGCTGCATGACATCCATACAAGCTGAGCTGAATCAGACAAATGTCAGCTTTTAATTAGGATGTACAAAGTTACAGTGATGAGAATACCAAAAAAAGTCAACTAGTCACGAGGCTTGGCTCCTTAAAGTTTGGTAAATGGTAAATGGACTAGATATATATACAGTATAGCGCTTTTCTGCTTTCGCTTTATACAAGTTTGAGTAATGCTATGAATTTAAGGGGTTGTGGTATAACTACTAAGACTGCCCATGTTGCCACTGTATTAGTCAGTGGTGAAAAGCACATTATTTTTTTCCTTTATTTCAGTGTACCGCTCTTTTACTACTATTTTATTATTGCCTTACTAATTATTTACTACTATTCAGTTTCTAGTTGCTTCGGTGATTCACATAACAACACAAAACAAAACCAAATAAGCTGTTTTCATCCTTATTCACTTGGGGGTAGGGTTGTTACAGCGGGTAGCTTGGCATGTTTGATGTAGCAGAGGTTTCACCAGGGATTCTCTTCCTGATAAAACCTGAAAAGGGATTTGTGTCTCCTGCTGGAACCTTTTCATTGTTAAGTGAATGTGCAAACTACTACACAAAAGCAGAACCAAATAATAAACAGTAGTAATAAATTAATGATAATAAATTTTAAAGTAGGTTGAGGCTTATGTTCACCAGCACTTAGCAAAGTCTTTAAAATTGGCTCCATTGCCAAGGTGCAAAATGAATCCCCATGTTAGGATTAGCTTTAAACTAATAATTTGATAGGAAGAGCAAAGTTATTATAAAATGGACATGGTGAGTACTTTAAGAGGAGACAGGATCAAAGTGTTTGATCAGATCCAGTTTGCTTATACTTACACTCACTGCGTAAGGCGTGTTCATGGTAAGTATGGCAACAATTTTAGGGGCAGCTGTAATTCAGGAGGTAGTGCAGGTCATCTACTAATTGGAAAGTTAGTAGTTCCAAAAGTTCCAAAATACAAGGATATTTGGCTGCCAAATATCCTTGTACTACTGCCAAAAACAAAAGTAAGCGCATTGTGTACATGAAAGTATAGCCTGCTAATGAATATTATCAGAATTTTTCCCCAGTTGATTACATACATTCACAATATTTTTCTTTAAAAATTCTATTTTTACAAAAATTTGAAGTCGTTTGCATTCTTTTTCCTTGTCCATTTCTTGTACACATTTTGAATTTCTGTTTTTACCACCCCACAAATAAGAAAATATGGTCAAAAGTCTGAAAAATAGGTTTTGAACTGAAATGTTCTACAAATTACGCCCTGAGTAAAATATGTCCAAATCCCTCCAAATTGTTATTGCATCGGATTTTCTTGTGGGATCAGTGTGTACGTGTGTGTGAGTGTCATGTGTTGCAGGAGGTTGCAGGAGGTGCTGAACACCTGGCCAGTGTTCTCCAGGTATATTTAAAGCCTGCCTTCTGTAGCTTTGGGCTCCTGCTGCTCCACTTCTTCACTCCTGTGACAGTGACTGTGCTGTCTTTGCAACACAACACCCTTTTTGGTTCTTTTTGAGTTATGATTTTAGTTGCTTTTGCACATGTATCCCATACCATAAACTTAGCAGCCCATCCATGCACCATTTTACACAGCTGATACAGACATAAACAGGTTCGCTACTGATTTTAAAACATCTTTGCTATCCATATTCAGGTGGTAGTGTGACTCCATTCCTTGCCTGTCTAACCGGTCATAACACAAACCGAGTATTGTGAAATCATCTTTATTCAGTAGTATTTTGCCTTATGGTACCTTTTCTAAATCTTGCATTCATTAAAGCTGTTTTGGATTCAAGCTTTGGATGCTACAGAGATTTGTAAATTAAAGAAGATTTGTAGCTTGTTCACCATTTTTTATATTAAAATGTGATTAAAGGAGTGCAAAGCAGTCACTGGGAGTGTCATGCGCCTCTGTGCGATGGTACATTTACCCTCTGGTTATTGTATTTGATCAGCTTTATTAACCTGCTTTCTAGCACTCTCTGTTTCATGCACAGTAATGATTAGCTATGAAGACTCGTCTGCTTGCATATAAAGTCAGGATGGGTGGACTGTCTCTCTCTCTCTGCTCTACCATTGGCCTCCTCTAACTTCAGCTGCTTAGCACAGTTTTTTAAAATTCAATATTCTACTGAGCTGGATGTTGCGGTCCTGTCATTAGTCCTGTTTTCAGTTTTCATTTCATTAGTTCGGTTTATTGCCACAAGTTTAGATAAGCTGATTAAATCAAATCACACACTGGGTGGGTGGCCTTCAACCCTCTTTGGTTTGTTTCTAGAGCTTCAATCTCCTTTATTTGTGTTTTGTAATGGGGATTTTTTTTTTTAATCTTAAAAATTCTTTGAACCTTAGAAACTTTTAGACCTCTTATATGCTGGGCTCCTGAGAGATTTGAAGATGTTTTGGGGCTGAGCCCTTGTTTCAAACCTAGGACCTCTCATGCCCCAAGCTAAAATTATATTCTTTTAATATAACTGAAGAATAATAAAGCCTCATTCTGATATACTGTAAACCACACATGTTAATTCTGTGGTTGTGGGATCAGTGGATGAAGCTACAGAGTCAAACCTGTGGGTACTGTGTGTCTTAACACCCAAGTTTAGCACAGCCTCATCAGCATCTGTTAAAGTATCAACTACTGAGCAACCTCTTCACTAAAACTCTAAAAATAATCTCCCTTTCTAATCTGTGCTGATCAGATGTAACTGACTATAGACTGAGCAAACACATCCCAGCCATTTATATGGGTGACACTGACAAACCCGGCAACACAGTATCAATTATGCATACATGCAGAGAAAGAGTAATACCAAATTTGACACATTCTCAAACCTCTCAAAAAAGTCAGAGCCTTGGGGGGGGGGGCTCTGTGGTGTACCATTGTGTACATACGGAAGCTGCAAAAAAGCTTTTTACTTTTATGTCCTTAATTATTATTCTGACACCTTGTGTAACGTCTGCTTATTCATCACTGTTGTGTGCGAGGAGATAAAGAAAGAACACTGTTATTTTTTAACTGTTACTGCCGCTTAACACTTGAGCGTACGTCCTACCTGTATTTAGGATGTGTTATGGCATATATGATGGGGTTGTGGATAGCGGAAGCTTTGGCGATCACAGCGGGAACAGAGTTCATATAAGGAGTTAACAAGTCGGCATACCTGAGAGAGAGGGAGCGAGAGAGAGAGATGAGACAGATGGTGGCAGGAAGAAAAATGAGACAAGGAAATGAGACACATTTGTGTGACAAGGGCATGTGTGCTGTCCTGTGCAATATTAGTGCAGAGACACAGGACTGGGAGACACAGTTGGGCTTGCATTCAGTGCTGAATTCATCCCTCAGTTCACCCGACCATTTTCTTAACTGCTTGTCCAGCCCGGTAAGCTGGAGGTTGTACTTCAGGTGACACTGGCCGTTTGTATTTATTCCAAGTACTTGTGTTACTGGCCACCTGATAAATCTAGTATGCAGCTTTTCCTAGTTTCTTATTGGTCTACCAAGTCTTGAGAGACATATGGTGGTTTGCAACAAATCTACTTAAAAAACAAAGGTTCAGTTCTGTCATGCATGTGTATTGATGAATATCTATTCTAGCTAATCCATTACAGGAGTTCACTCCCTATAGGAATATTGACAGTCTTGTTACGACTAAAACCACACAGCCAGCTTAAAATGGAATAATAGATAAATAGCTTTTTGCTGAAACAGCTTTAATGGCATCTTCAATCATAAACTCAATATTTCTTTATTGTGAGTCAAACATCCAAAACGTGTTGAGCTTTGGTGGTTTTTCTTCTTCATGGAGAAGTTTAGACGTCACTGGACTGTGAAAAAAGATGTCTCTTTAGCAGACTTTGACACACACACACTTGTGCACTTACCCAGCAAATGCAGTGAGGGCTGTGCAGGAATAAGGGGCCCAGGAGATGACAAACAGCAGGATGACGATGAGTGCAATTTTGGCCATCCTCCATTCGCTCCTCATTTTATGGAACCTCTTTGCAGAGTCTCTGGTCCCCTCGCAGTTGATCTTTGTTATAGCCCTGTGATGCACAAACACACCCACCACCAGTAAAAATAGTTGTCGAAAGCCGTTGTCTATAATATAATATAACTTGTAATTTTACTGTAATAACAGACCCTCATACATAATTCATTTTTATGGCTAACTTGTTGATATTCACACAGCTGTGGGAGTGTGTCACAGGAGTGTAGAAGACCTTTGAGAATAATAGCCATTAAATGGTATCGATGTGCGTGTGTGCATCAACAGTACCAACCGTGTTGTGTGTCGAATGGCTCTGAAGATGCAGCAATAGCAGAAAATGATGACAAAGAGAGGGATGAAGAAGACAAAGGTAAAGAGCAGCATGGTGTAGGAGCGGACGGAAGGGGTGAACGTCATGTAGTCCCAGGAACAAGACGTCATCAGACCCTCCGGGACGTAGGCACCTTTGGGAGGACATAAACTCATTTTGTCATTTTCCACATCATTAAATCTGACATTTTTCTCCTGCCTCTTTGCTCCTGAAAAGCCTTTGACTTCATACTTTTGCATTTTGAACATGTTTGTGCCTACTACTTCAATAAAGGGCTATCAGCACAGTCTGTGAGTCTTGTATGAATGAATTTACTCTATGGCCAACCTTTTACCACATTTATTTATTTTGTCTACTCAGTGGACAGAAAAATGGAAGAAAACACTGTTTTATATAAGATGTATGGAAGGAAATCCACCCTGTAACTGCTAAACTCCTATTGAAGACAATGCATTAAAGAGCTGATAGCCTTTGAAAATACTGGTAACAAAAAATAGATAGGAAATACATGTACAGAATTGAGCTGCATTACTTGTTTGTACTGTTTATGTAATTTATCCTCTCTCACTGTATTTTATTGGAGTCACTGAGATATTTCTTTGAAATCCTGAAGAGGTTTTTTTGCCATTGTTATGTGGGGCTTTCCATTGATTGTCCATTGATTTCCATTGATTGACTGAGACTAGACTTGAATACATAAAATGACCACAGCTTCTTAAGAATGCATTACATTCCAATGGAAAATCAATTAAGAGCCTTGCCATGGTGTACACACTCCCTGGTGGTGGTGACACTGGATAAAGAATGAGTTAATGCACATTCAAGTCAAACACATCTCCCCTGTGGTTCCATTGTTTTTTGCACATGGTCCAAAAGCACCTTTATTTTTATTCATACAGTATTAGTGACATGTTCGATTTGACTTTTATTTCCAGCCATGGTTATGGTTATGGTTGGGCTTAATAAGAAACCATGGTGTAGATTTTAATTTAAAATCTTCAACCTTTTCAGAAAAAGCTTGGATTTATAGAGATTAAGAAAAGGGAGAAGCCTTTCAATGGTGCTGCCATGTAACCCATTATATACTACCACCATGGAATCCTTTGTGGAGGCAACATCACGCTGTGACAGGCTATGTAAGTGTCTAAATCTAACTATTTCATGCATTTGTTTGGGGTTTTTTTCTTACTCTACACCTCTATTAATCATAATTTCTGGCTGTATTTTGTTGTATTAATCAGTCCTCCCACACTTTCTGGACAGGCCTAAGCTTAAGTGTCTATTATTTTAATAATGTAGACTTGTTCTTCATGAGTTGCAGCAGTTGCTTTCACAGCTGGAGTTGTACTTTGTGATACTAGAACAAGATGTGGACAGAAATACCACCCCTAAATCAAACACAGTACAGGAAAAGCCAAAACCTAGTATGAGAGAGATGGTTCAAACATGGCTCTGTGTTGGTCCGCACAGCTTTGCCAGGCCATTCTCACTCCCGAGGCGTAATATACCGACGATTTGTCACGTCCCGAGGCATTCCATGGGAACCCGAAAGGCGACCTTCCGCGTTCCTATGCTACGCCCCGGATTGTGGATGAAATCCAGTAGAACGACGGTCCCGCGGTAATAGAAGTTCCAGCCATGTATTCCAGCCCTACCCCTAACCTTATCCCTAATCCTAACCCTAACCTTATCTCTAACTTTAACCACCACTTTAATGACGTTAGATAGTGTTTTCCAAAACGAATAAGTGTGAAAACATGTTGGCTTTGCAGATCATTGTCTACATGTTGTAGCTGTTTACTCTCACCAGTTGGCAGTGTCACAAGCAACCATACTTCTGCTTGTGATGTTGCTGGGCCTAGCCAGCCAAAGAAAAGTTATATGCAAAGAGCCTTAATAGTGAAACAGAGCAATAAAAACAGTGCAAAGTGTCCACCATCTGTGCTTCTCATGTTAAACTTTTTATATTAGATTTTTTTTCACTCTTCTCTTGTTTGTATTGAACTCCGCTGTCGCTCCTTTTTCTTGTTATGGTCCCCTTTTCAACCAGTCAGCGTTTGACCTTCACATAGCTTCATCAATGTTAAGGTGTCAGGTCCTTGGAGGACTGCACACGAGCATATTTGCATTGGTAGCATACCCCTTTGTGTGTGCTCTGCAAAGGCTAGTACCTACACAAACAGATGCAAATGCAGTATCATAAAACGTGTAAGGCTGCAAAGCCTCAATAAACACTGTTCCACTATCATATCTATCAAGTGTTTTAATGATTCACGTAAAATGTTCTTTTTTTTCCATGCTGAAAAGGCAAACCAAGATCTCTTTGAAATAATGTCACACTTTTCACCAGGAAATAGAAATGCTGCCATTATTTAGAACAGTTAGAAATAAGTACCTAGACAGATTCAAAAACTATATTGCTATATCACACTGATAATCATTATTAAACGTCCAGGCCACTGAATAAAATTGTACTCACTCCAGCCAAAGAAGGGCGGCAGACTCCAGCCCATTGAATAGAGCCAGGCAACAGCCACAGTGGAGAATGCTTTCTTACGAGACATCACCCCGAGGGAAGCCAGAGGCCTGGTGATCACCACGTACCGGTCCACTGCAATCACCATCAGTGTCATCATACTGCAGATACCAAAGAGAGCTCCACAGAAGGCGTACAGCTCACAACCTGGGTAGGAGATGTGAACAGAGAGTAAGAATAAATGCTCATGTTGACACTGACCACACCTGATTGAATAATCACAAATAACCCACATAGCAAAATTGGTATGGCCCGGATCTGGCCCACACAATGTGCTTACACATGGCCCACATACCGCAAAGAATGACGACCCTTTGGTGGCCCAGATCTGGTTTGCCAGATGTGGCCAGCACAAGGCCAGTTTCAGACACACTGGTGGTCCTGTGTTGGCCCATGTGTGGATTACCTCTGGCAAACCTGTTGTGTGCAGCCACGGGCCAGTTGTAGACACACTGCTGGCCCTGTGCTGGCCCAGAACAGTTTCAGCTCTGGCCCCAGATGTCAGCCTAATGTGTACCTTAACCAAGCCATGTAATAACAACATGTGCCAGAACATAATAGTGCAAAAGTAACATGACAAAACTCTGTTCAGACAGTGAACGGACTGATTCTTACATAACGCTTTTCTACTCTCCCGGATTACTCAAAGTGCTCTATACAACATTCACCCAATCACACACATTTCTCTAAACTGAGTGCTTCCTAACTACATTCATACACATTCACACTCTTGACATGCAGACTGGAGGAGCCAGGGATCGAACCACTAACCTTCCGATCAGTAGGTGACCTGCTCTACCTCCTGAGCTACAGCCACCCACTGGCAAAGATGAGTAAACCGTCACTAGGATTTGGATAAAGTGTACACTCACAAACCTGTCAAACCTGCATTTGAAACGTTGGCTACCATAGCAGTATAGTATTGCAACATGGCATTTGGGTCTTCTAACTAAAATAGGAAAATAGGAA
>VUQG01041226.1:0-13084 GCA_015106755.1 Etia nguti | reverse complement strand
TCGTTCTTTGTCCATCCTTCTGGCATGAGCCCAAAAAATAAAGTTTTACTTTCCAAAGGTAAATAACTTCCAAATATCTCTTGTATTGCTACATGTATTCCCTTCCAATAAGTTTTAATAACATGACAGTCCCAGGAAAAATGATAGTGATTTGCATTTGTATTTCCACAATTTCTCCAGCAAGCGGGAGGGTTACCTTCATAGCGAGATTTTTGGTAAGGTGTAATAAAATATCTTATCAGGCTTTTCCACCCAAATTCCCTCCAGCTCTGTGAGCTGCTACATTTCCATTGGTATGTCCATATTATTGTCCACTCTTCCTCCTTTATCTCTATTCCTCCCTCCATTTCCCATTTTGTTTTGATATATAGGGTCGAGTGTAATTTCATATTTGTTAATCCTTTATAAAGGCCAGATATAATGCCTCTGTCTTTATTTGAATTGTATGCCCTTTTAAATACATCTACCGGCTGTTTACTTAATTCAGCCTTAGCTTTTATCTTTTTGTTGACAAAATGCCTCATCTGTAGGTATCTATAAAAATCCTGTGTTTCTAATGAATAATTGTCTTTCATTTTATCACAACTAATTAGTCTACCTTCCCCCATTACCATACATAAAGCTGTTAATCCTTTATTTGTCCAATCTTTGAATCTGGTGTCCAATTTTTTTGGAGCAAAATGTGTATCGTATGCACACCACTTAAGAATTGCTATATCCTCTTCTAGTTTATGTTCTTTTATTACTGTTTCCCAAATTTTAAAAGTCAGCTTGATCCATGGATTTTCAATAGTTCTTATTAAATCTTGCAGGCTGCTGTCTGCTATAATAGCTTGTATTGGGATGGAGGTAAGACCCTCCTCAATGACTTTCCATTGAGCGTCATATGAATGATTACACCAGCATATCATAGGCCTTAATTGTGCTGCCCAATAATAATCCCTAAGAGAAGGTAAGCCCCACCCCCCTTTTCCTTTATTAAGTTGTAAGGTTTTAAATCTAATTCGGGGCCTTTTTCCTTGCCATATGTATCTTGACAAAATTTTATCCCATTCATTAAATTGTTTCTGGTTTATTTCTATTGGTAATGTGTGAAATAGATATAATAATTTAAGTAGTATGTTAATTTTAATTGAATCTATTCTCGAATATAAACTTAAATATGGAATTAAATTCCATCTCGCTATATCTTCCCTAATTTTCTTTTGTATTGGTAAGTAATTTCGTTCTAATAGTTCTGTAAGATCCTTAGGTATTATAACTCAAATATTTAAAGTACTCTGTTTGCCATGCTAATTGGTACTTATTTTTAATTTCTTCTGATGGAATATAGTTGTACTTAAGCAATTGTGTTTTACTCATATTAACTTTACATCCTGATAATCGACCAAAGTATTCAAATAATTGCATTAATTTGGGTAGAGAGTTTGCTGGTTGACCCAAAAATATTAAAGTATCATCTGCACAGCAGGCTAACTTATGCTCCTTCTCATGGATATTAATGCCTTCTATTTCTTTGTTTTGCCTTATATATTGAGCCAATCATTCAAGATATAACGCGAATAATAATGGTGAACACGCACAGCCCTGCCTTGTTCCTCTTTCCAGCTTAATACTATTTGATAGGTAGCCATTAATTTTAATTGTTGCCGTAGGGTTATCATAAAGTGTCTTAATGATTATTTCATGCAAACCAAATCTATGTAAGACTCGGTAAAGAAAGTTCTAATTAACTGAATCGAATGCTTTTTCTGCTTCGATACTAATTACCATTGCTTCTATTTTATTCTTTTGAATATGGTTAATAATTTGTAATGTCCATCGTACGTTATCTTGTATTTGGCGCTTTCAAATAAAACCTGTCTGATCATTATGAATTAGACTAGGTAAGAACTTTTCTAATCGTCTAGCCATGATAGATGTTAACAGCTTACAATCTGTATTAAGATTCTGCCTATTTAAGTTGTTCTGACATAATACATATGATATATTTGTACGTTGTAGTATGGGGAATCATATAGTAATACACATTGAGGTAATACTGGGTTTAGTCTACACAGTGATGCCCTGTTAATTACCTGTCCTAAAAGATGTGGAACATCTGGATCAAAAGTTGGCCTCAAATATGACAACTGATTACGTTAATCAGCCTTTATCACAACTGACAACCAGGGTGTACCCCGACTCTTGTCCAAAGTCAGCTGGAAAAGGCTCCATCATCCCCCTGGAACTCTGGATAAGTGCATAAGATGAATGGATGGCTACTTTACCATGCATTGGAGTGGATTGGAATACTTTAAAATATCCTGACCAAACGACTAGTCTGTGATATTCTGCATGTTGAAAAAAAAAACACACAAAAAACCCCAAACAAACACATGACAACCTGCCTCAGACACACTGTTACATGTGCGCGTATAGCACTCTGACTAGGGACCAATGTGTTGCCAATATCCCTCTGCCATCTAAATTATTTGAAAGATGCACCAATTTTCATGCATTTAGAATGCATTACAGGCTGAACTATGGCCTCCAATTTACTGGAGACATGCTATGCTGAGATAATTCTCTTGGGTACAGCTGGATAGGATCTGTGGCTACTCCTCTCCAAAAACATATCCAGTGGATCTATTATGTTTTTTTCACATTGTGAACCCAAATGCAATGTACACAAACAGATAGGCGCTGAAAACTTACACAGATGTAGGAAAACAAAAGCTCAAGCACAAACAACAGAAATCCAAAGGGAGAGCTAAAGCACTTCTTTAAAAAACAAAAGCCCCAATTTAACAGAAGGAAAAGCTAAACAGAGCCCTATAATAAGTGACGTGACTGTAACGGAGACAGACAAAAACACATAAACCGAGAGGGACATGGACATAGTAGGCATGTAAAATATAAAACTTGATAAAAAAAAAAACACAGCACCATAACAGGCTACAAGCTCAAAATCACTCAGCCACTGTGATGCTATCAGCTTCACTGTTGCTCTTTTCATCCTCCATGTTATTCGTACTGAGAAGATCTTGAGTTGGTTGGTGGGGAGAGTTTGCTGAAGATTGTGGTCCCATGACACTTTAACTAACTATAAAACAAAGCACCCAATGCTAATCCCTAATGATAAAAAGGAAAACAGGCTTGCTGTCAATCCTCTGAATAATATGAATATGAACACAAGGAATTGCATACAGTTCTTGCTTAGAAGTAGCAGCTGAAAATGGAAAGGGCTAGCTAACAAGCACATGCTGCTGTTAGCTTGAATCTGTGTTACTGATTGCAGATATTGCTTAAATCCTATGTGTTATGTGGCACTGCAACAAAATACTCAGGTAAGATATCACAACTTATTCCATATATTTCTATTTCTTGCCTCACTATGAAAGAAAATTAAAGAAAAATTCACCCTAGGATGCTCTAACCTTGTCTAAGCATGGACAGCATGTCAGCTGTCAAAGTCTAGCACCTTAAACAGAGAGTGCAACTATCTGCTTGCTTATTTAGTCGGTAGTTCTTGTACATTTCTTGCACACTGTTTATTGATTTTCACATTTAGAAGATGGACACATTGTGAAATACACAGAAGAAAATTATGAATAACTAAAAGATGATGGTAAAAGTTTAGTTTTGGCTCAGACGCTTATACACACAAAACCAGAGGTTTCCATGGTATTCTGAAATAAGACTGTCCAGGAAGGAATCCCTGCATCATGATTAAAGAGACATCTGGCTTATTATAAGCTCAGAAAGGGTTACCAGTTCTTTTTGAAGGTACTATAAATGTAAGATACTCTAAGGGGGTTAAATCTAACGGCATATTTGCCAATATTTAATACATTATATGGTCAAAAGCACCGGGGCACACTGCTTAATATTTGAATTCAGCTTTTTTTAGTTCCACTGCCATAGGTATATAAAATCCAGCACGTAGCCATGCAGTCTGCCTTTACACACATTTGTAAAAGAATAAATAAATAATAAGCAAGGAAGCAAATAATCAAAACTAGAAGAGTCGAACCACAACGTGTAGCTTAACAATCCAGCAACGAATGCAAAGGAGAACCAGGATGGTGAACTGTTGGTGATTGTAGATGAACATCAGGCGTGGCAGTGGAATCTGGGGCAGCCACACCTACATCTGGATGGCGGTAAACAAAGATAATTCACTCACACCCATTCACTAACCCACTCATGGGGGAAAAGAAACACTAGGTCTATTTTCAGTTCCAAATCCAATAATTTTTCCATTTCAGATAGTGGATACTACTTTACAGTCTATTGCATGACTCAAGAAAATGAGGTAAAATTCCAGATGCAATTAAAGCAAATGAGTAAAAGAGCTGAAATGATGCCTGGTGTATATATAAATCACGGATAGAATTTTAGGCCTTATTGCTTTTTAGACTAAAACTAATTTGGCACATCTATCTTGCCTCTTCATTACTGAGAAGTGATTTATCCGTTAAATTATAGTTAAATGATAATTAATGAAAATAGTCCCAGGAGGCATGCTTTTCTGGTGTTAATGTATCTAGCAAATTTTAATTTCAATTTATTAACTTTTATAGAATGTGTCCTAAATATTTTGTGTCTCTTTGTACTTTGGTATTTGCTATGACTGAAGCGTTCCAAAGTTAAACCGATAGCCATGGCATACTTTGAAAGCTCAGTGTTCAGTCCTGAATATTTGAATTTTGTAAAATGGTTAGCTTTCCTCTCAGGGCAAACTTATATCCTGATAGCTGTTAAACTCTAGCCTGGTGGTTGTTACATCAACAAATAGGGTTAGCCTCCATAATCAGCAGTCTGGTGGTTTGCAGTAACAACCTGACCTGGGATGGATTTAAATTCTTGGCCTGAACTGTTATTTTACCTTTGCCCCTGGACTTTATGCAAAGTGGATTTTAGAGGCAAAGTAAATGAAAGGATAAAAATACAGATGCAGAGATACCTTGGAGAAATTCAAAAACAATTCCAACAGAATACCAAGAGACAAAGTGTTGGGGGTGTAACAGATAACGCACACCCTCCTGTGAATGAAATATAGAAATAGATCTAATCATTTTGCCTCAGTTTTTTTTTTCTTATCAGAAGACAAGCACAATAATATTTTATACGTGTGTATACAAAGCATTGAAAAGGTAATTTCTCAGTCAGTCCAGCATACAGATAATCACCATTTGAACGCAGTAACATACTTTTGGGAGTTTTTATGGAGATGTTAAGCTGTAATATCCTCAAACATCCATGTTCTGTCTCCTCCCCTCCTAACAGATTCTAAACAAACACAGTCAAATACAAAAACTCAAAACTGTTGCTGTATTTATCTGATTTCTTTTCTGATTTCTGTTCTGTCTTTAGTATGTTAACACACTAAAATAAGAAGGAGAAGCTCACAGAGAGGAAACACTGTTGTAGCTTATGGCAAAGCTTTGGTTTTGATGTTGAAATGTTTTCTAAAAAAAAGATACATAGATATAAATACTCATTCATTACTTGTGAAAAAACAGCCTACAACATAAATAGAACAGGCAGACTTATTTCATCAAAACCAGCACAGTGAAACAGTAGATAAGCCAAAAACTGCAATGCCTGGAGTGGCCACTTGATGCTGGCTCCAAAAAGAGGATCAGTTCCTGCAATTAAAATATATAACTCAGTAGAATTAAAAACATGTTTTCATCCAGGTACAAAAAACAGTTTTGGTCTCCAGAGAAAAATTCCTCCTTTGTAACAACTGTACAATCGGTGACTCTTTACAGCTCATTCATTTAGATACTGTAACAGAAACCAAATTTATTAAAGTTAAGAGTGTGATCAGTTTATTGATGTGTGTTCGGACACAAGCAGCTGTAGCTGAAAGCAGTCATGTTGATCTTATTGCTGCTCATTCAAATCACTGAACTGGACCCCTCAATTAGATTTTGTTATCAAATTGTGTTCAATAGGCCACCAAATGTGAATAGAGAGAGTTGGAAAAAGCAAGCCACTTTTCTGTGAAGCTAATTGGATGAAAATAATTGTGCTAGAACAGAAAAGGCAATACACACACACACCCAGTCAATATTTACCAAACGCCAGGGTTAGAGGGTAAACTGTAGATATTCAAAATGAACTTTCATTTGCATATTAAACAGCATATCAAACAACAACTTTTGTATGTGTTCTTTTTCTTCCGTCAGAATAAAATGTCACTAATTATATGATCAGCATTAAAAGTGGGGTGCTTTAAAGAATCTTTAGTGTAAACAATAATTTGGTCACTGACAAGTGAGGTCATTAGATAAGGTTGTCTACCTTTACACTAGGAATATATTTTGAACTTCAAAGTTAGGTCAGTTTTTCTGCATCGTGTGCTCATTCAAGCTGACTTGTCCGGTGAGTCAGAAGAGGACACTGAATACATGAAAGCTAGGCTATGAGGACCTTTCTGGCAGGAAGTACACATCCCCTTTATGAGATTTAGCCACACTACTAACGTTCAGTCTTTTTAGAAATTCTAATTTTTGTCACATATTTCTTTAAAGAAGCATTTCCTGTTTGGAAAATTTACAATCAGTAGTGTTTCCTGCAGCTTAATCAACTGTATTGTTTGTGGTTGGACTTAATGGCAGCCTTTCTTGTTCAGTCCTATTAAATTTGTATAGCAGATTGTTGCTGCTCCTTTTTTAGTGACATGACGTTCCTGGAAGCTGCTTTGATGATTTTTCAGTCTGCCCATCCTACTGAATAAATCTAATGGAGGAAATCTTGAGCCTTCACTTGTATCAGCACCTGCACTGAGTACACTACACTTCAAACAGCCTTTTTCTAATCATATGTGAATATTATGTGCCAGTGAGTTTTCTTTTAATAACTAAAACATAAAAAGCCAAATATTGAAAAAACAGGTTCTGAATGCACTGACTGACTTTAAAAAGCTCTAGTATAATATATTTCACCTGAGTACACAAATATCAGTCCAGTGGAACCAGCTTTCAGCCTGAGGAAATTGTCCCTGAATTAGAGTGTACGACAACAATAAGATCTTAAACCATTCAAAGCAAAGGATGTGTTTGGTGTGGAAACAGTTATGCTCAAAGGTTTGTGTTGCACTGGGCTCTATCCTGTTACAGAAATTATTAACCTTTTGACAATCTGAGGAAATATTTTCCAGTTCATGGAAGCTGGCTGCTGTTTTTTCAGTATTTACAAGATCATCTTCTAGCTATTCTAAGAAATTTTACCTGTTGTGTTAAAGGTTGCACAGAAATCAGTAGCTCAGCAAGTAATTTGCCATCTGAGCAACTGTCCAGCACCTAATGCATTTTGATTCTAGAAACACTTCAGAAAGTCATTTTTTTCTCAGGAAAAAACCAAAAACAATAAATCTCTTCATATCAATAGATAAAGGCGCTGTTTTTGTAATGTTTCTTTATCTTTTGTAAGGCTATAAGAAAATACTCATATACATGTGTTACTGTTTTTCAGATAAATATATCTCAGCCAAAAACATTAAGACCACCTGCTTTATACAAAGTGCCACTAGAAGGCTCTGAATCCTTTCTCCTATAATGCAAAACCATTCCTGACTTAAATTTGACCAATTTGAAGATGATCTGCTTGTGCACCTTTGGACAGCTTCCAGTGGTGCTTCTAATTTTAGCTTTCTTCCTGGAAGATATAATGTTTTGACTATTTGCCGTAACATATCAATAATGGCTCAGTCACACTCGCAGTAGAAATAAGATGGCAGTATCATTACAACTGAGATGAGATTGAATTAATTAATAATTTTCTTTGAGACCAGTTACAAACAGCGGGGATGATTTAACTGCAAAATACACCAACAGCAACATTTTATGTAGGAACATAACTAGACCCATGAGGTTTCAGTGTTAACAAAATCAGTTGTTGAAACCACCGTTCCCGACTAGAGTCACCAGGACTGCATGGCACCCCAAGGTGCATGGATTTGTCTCCAAAAAAGGATGACAGAAATTCATTATATTTGTGTGTGTGTGCTATTGCTGCTAAATGTGGTCTCTGGCAGGAAACCGAAGTTTACAGGCAGACGTTTGGTTTCACTAACTTTGCTATTTAATTGAAAAGAAAAAAAACAAAACAGCACAGTACTTTCAAAATGTCATCAACTGTAAGTGCAGTTACGATTGCGCTCACACACAGTCGACATTCAAAAGGCTTTTGCAAGAGGTAATCCTATTTAATTATTAAACCTATACTAGTGTTGTAAAGTTCATTGAATGTTAATTTCATTCACGATTTTGGATTCCCACAATTAAATGAACAGTGATACTAAATATCCCTACTCCACCAATAGGCTGTAAAGCAAAGACAAATCAAGTGCTCCCTAAATTAGTGTTTAAGTGCCAACCAGAGCTCTTCCCTCCTTATGCAGCTTGAAGTCTGGACAAGTAACAGTATGTGAACAGACAGATATGCAACAAAATTCAAATCTCTGTCACTGCAGAAGGTTAAAAACTGTGTCGCTAAAGCAGATCATCATACATTGTTTACTTTAGATTTAGGGCGAGCGATATTAACCAAGAACAGATCATATACAAAGAGTGCCTGTGTTGCAAAGCAACACAACTAACTTATTCAAACAGACCACAACGTGATGTATAATTAATACATGAAGGCCATAAAGAACAATGCAATGCTTGCTAATGGGAACTGTCCAACATTAACTCACATGTCCAGTAAAGCGAGCCTGTACAACATATCACTGCATCACAGAGAAGCGCTGAAATCTGCAACCAATCACCTTCCATTTGGGCAAAGATACAGTAATCTATATTTTTTTATTTTTCTTCCAAGAGATAGACTAAGTTTGGGAATGAGGAAGACCAAATGTATTTTTATTTGAAGATTTGAATAGATATAAAAATGTGAAAGCAGTGTTCCATTTACATGAGTCAATGAATAATCATGTCAAATATTTGTGAACTCAGTACTGATCAGGATGATAATGACAATCATTTTGAGCATAATTGTATAGCTCTGACCTATGTAATGTGAAACCTTTTAAAGGCTATACTACAAGTTGAATGATAAGCTACTTTTAACTGCATTATGTGTAGTGCAAAATATCTTTTACTCCCAAAGTGCAGAACACCCACATCAAATACCTGGACAGATAAAAGGTTCAGTGGTGTGACTAAAATACTTCTGGAGACCTTTTTCACATTTAGTTAATTTTCTTATATCATCACTGAGCCACATGCCCAGATAACAGTTCGTATAAAGTGTGATTTATTATCGGTATATACCTAATTTATACAAAATTAACTTCGTTAATTATACTAAAATTATACTAAAATCACTTCTTGCTCCCCAGGATGCCAGGTTACGTTATTGTGTCCTGCTCTTTTCATTAGTACACTTCCTTCACTTGAGTGTGGTTCTCTTGGCTCAGCCTCAGCTTAACAAAAGGCACAGAACTCATTTTCTGACAAGATGAAATGTGTGTGCTGAAGCAAAGCAGCACTTGATCTGTTGCTGATAAAATGGTAATACCAGGCAAACAAACAAAAGGTATTTCAGTGACTCTGCAAGTATTAATTCTAATTTCATTTCGCTGTATGAAAAGCACAGTCTCATTTTAGAGACAAAAAGATTTACTTGTTACTAGTAAGTCCAGCTAAATCCGTCAACACACATCCTAATGCTGAATATATCCCAAAATGTTGATTCTGTTCATCTGGACGTAGCGTTTTCAGTGGGAGAAACGTTTCGTCACTCATCCAAGTGACTTCTTCAGTCTCAGCTGACTGCAGATTTCCCCAATCTTATAAACAATACATGTGCATAATGACTGAAACTAGCACCACTGAAGGAACAATGGGCAGTGAGGTCAGTTCCTTCATCATTATGCAAATTCTCATGACCGTTGATCAACAACCACTGATCAAAGACCACTGATCAAAGACCACTGATCAATGGCCATGAGTACCATTCACAGAGAGTTGGGGAATGGCTGCTGAATAAAAAACAAATGCTAAATATAGGTTTTATATGATTATACTGAGCAGTTAATATTAATATCAGCTACCTGAGCTCAGTCATCTTACCTTCTAAAAGGTCAATATCTGCAGAAAGATCCATAGTAATGTCTTTCTGTTTCCCACTCAGCTCAAGCAGCTGACAAGTAACAACTTTATTTCTGCATCAAACTGGTAGAAGTCATGAGCGCGCCATTGACAACAAGGTCATTCATCTCGATGCATGTTGATTATAAATTCATTTAAACATGCAATTGACTGAAATTTCTCCCTACTGGCAATACAGGCCTGTGATAGATTGCCCAACTGTGTACCCTGTCTCACCCAATGTGATCTGAGAGGCTCTCGTCTTAGCCACTTTGGAATAGTGCTTTACAGCGAATTATCTCTGGATTTGTTAACACTAAGGCTTTTTGTGGTAATTAATAAGGACTTTCATTACTAGAAAGGTTACATTGTGCAGGTTCAGAAAGATTGTTATTTTTACAAAAATATTTCTATGGTTTTGCTGAACTCTATCCAGTACAACATGATCAATGACAAAGGCCGAGCAAACTTCAGTTCATCTCTAGTGAGTGTAGGCTGTCTGCTGTGTCAGTTGTCAATATGTGTTTGCATCTATTACTCCAGAGAATGCTGTAAAACGTTGTGAAAGGACCCAAAATGTCACCTTCAGATGAGAGGAAATTGGTTAGGATGTTCAGGAACAACCCAGGAACCACCAAAGCTCACTCTCCACAGTGAATTTACTTTTACATCTTCATGGAGTGAGAGCGTGCCAACCAAGAAAGAAGCCTCTGTTCCGAACCAACACCTTGAGCTCAAATGAAATCTGCAGCTGCCCACGTGGACAATTCAAATGCTTTTTGGAGAAATCTTTAAAGATCAGATGACACAAAGATTGAGCTATTTGGTCACAATGACAACAGGTTTGTTTAGAGGACATTTAACCAAATAATACTGGGAATGTATGTATACATTTAAGAATGTATGTATATTTTTGACCCATTTGGTTTACAGAAAAAAGTGACTAACGCTGTATGATGGACAATCATTCCACTTTGAAAAGAGAAAATTACAATGACATTCATTTCCATAATGAGTACATTTAAAATACATATACACATACACAAATTCACAGGATCCTCGCGAGTCATGTGTACAGTAAGGTATTTTTCTTTTTCTTCGTCATTAATCTTAATACAGACCTGTCTTCATATCAAACATAAACCAGTACAAAGGCTTTTACTCTATCAGCCTTAAATACCACTGACAAGTCATCAGGCAGTTAAGCAACAGAATGGAATTTTTTGTTCATCTAACACACTTCTTTCATATGTAAACTCAATTGGTTTCACTCACTTATATGAATGTAGTAATGTACAAAGAACCTTTAGTGAATCACAATAATTCTAAATCACCAGGTGTGTGCTCGCACACTGAGATTTATCTATGTAAGGGAACACATTCAATCCAAGGAGTACTGTGTAAAAGTGGTAAAGTTCTTGAAAGAGGGAATCTTAAAAGTGTCTGAGAACACAGCCAGATAGTGAGTCTTTGGAATGAGTGACAATGCTTTATATAAAAAAAATATAAATAAATAAAACAAGTGGGGAAATTACTGATGTTGTAAATGTTTTACCTTGTGGGACATGGACTGTGGTTCAGATAAACTTGATGTAAAAGAAGAAAAACAGACCAGAAGCAAGAAGTGTCATAACCTGACGGTTTGCCCAGGGAAAGGACTCAAAAGCAGACTCACAGGTGAACAGCTCAAAAACACTTTATTTAACCCGAGGTGCAACAACAAGAGGGGAAGGCTGGGACAGGGAATAGTGAGGGGCAAGTTGTCGACAGGTGTGGGAAATAATGAGGGGGAACCAACGGGGACGGAGGAACCGTGGAGGATCTGCAAGGAGACGGAGAAACAATAATAAACTCGAGAGCAGGAATTATTGACTGGAGGGAAAAGGCTGAAGAGAGTTACTGTCCTTAGTAGGTCCGACACAGAGAGCACCGAGGAGGGGGCGGTCCAGGGGAGTCGAGCCAGGCTGGAGGCAGGCAACCGGGCAGGAGAAGCAGCCGAGGATCACCAGAACAGGTAGGTGAAAACACTCCAAGCGGAACGAACCATGTCAACCTCTGTACACAGAGAGAAGCAGGTTACACCAGGAAAAAAACAAGATCATAAGTTTAAGAGAACCAGAGACCAAGTTACCGCCAGATGGCACACAACAAACTAGCGAGGCACGGACTGCTCAGGGTTTAAGAGCCCTCCTGCTGATTGCATGTGAATGAGGTCCAGGTGAGATGTGGAAGGCTCCACCCCAAAGGGGAGGAGAGGGGACCAGTAGCCACAGATGGAAACTCCCAGACACTCCCACGGACCATGACAAGAAGAAATTGTAAGGGCCAACTCCTGTGATTTCATCTAGCTAGGATTCTAGCCTTTTTAATAAATATTTTGATATTTGTTTAGCCTTATTTATTGATTACATCTAATCTCATGAAAAGGTTGCTAGAGTGATCATCAGTGGTGCCTGATGATAAATCCATGATTTGTGAATGAAACACTCACTATGGTTAAAGCTGCATTGTGAAAGAGGTCCTCATGTGCTTGACATTAAAAGGAATACCTTTAGCAAATTTAGAATTATCAGATAATCTTAAAGGCTTGTTGAAACTGGAAACTGGATCAGTGAACGTACAGAGAAAACATTCTACACTACACAAAAAAGACCCTACCTGAACAGGAGGTTTGAACTGAGAACCTGGTTAGCCAGCAACACTGCCAACCACTGTATCACATTGTTGTCTGGAAAAAAAAGGCATAAAAATGATAAAACATCTAAAACGTAATTATAATCATAATAGCATGAATTTCTCACATGTGAAGAAGCATCAGACCTCTTTAATGACTTTTTTGTCGATGAATATATGTAACGTATTCCGTTATGTTACTCAGTGAGAGTAACATATTCTGAATACTTTGGATTACTTAATATATTATCATGCTTTTTACAACTACATGAATGTACTATTGCTGTGTGATTTATTACTATTACTGAAGGATACTCGCCACT
>VUQG01041223.1:10332-22592 GCA_015106755.1 Etia nguti | reverse complement strand
GAGTATTTTAAAAAAAAAAAAAAAAAAGAAAAAAAAGAAAAAAAGTCTGATTTCAAAGTGCTTTAATTCAGCAGTTGTTCACTGTTAATGATCAAAACATGTGCTGTTAGAGTGGATTTGTGAGTTTTACGTGGTTGCTGGTAGGCAGCATAACAACAGCAGTGGCTACAATGACTCCAGACATGCTCGTAAAAGTATGAATCGAGTTTGACTATCATAAGGATGTGTGTCGTAAGTCTAGGGTAGAGTTGTAACTAAAGATTATTTTCTTCGATTACTCGATTAGTCAATGACTATTTCAGTAACTCTTATCTCCGCTTCCTGTGGGCAGACCTTCCCTTCTAGGCTCCAGTACCTTACCTGGTCAAGTCTGCTCACCTGTGAATATCACCCTGTTGTCTTGTTCCACAGCAAATGAAAATAAAAACCCAGGAAACATGAATTTGAAAATAATCAAATGTATTTTTAACATTACTCAGTATGACAGAGTAAAAATGAAATGAATAATATTATTTAAGTAATACAAATTAAAGTGCTAGTTGTATTTAAACAAAAAATAATCTGCAAACAAGAAACTAAAAATAGCTCCAGTCTAAAAGTTCAAATAAAGCTTCAAATCAAAACGATTTTATCCAGTCCAAAATGACAAGTTTCCAAAGTTTACAGATGATTCAGTTCATGAATTTACGATTGCAGTGGATATGTTGTGGAGTGAGGCTTGCTCTTATCTTTGAGATGATGTTCCCAGCTGCTGATAAATATGCTAAAGATGCTCTATTTCATGACTTCAGCCATTTGAAAGTTGCATGAGCCTCTTTTCAGGACAAACTCATCTATACATCTGTGGTTAATACTAGTAAAAAAGAACTAAACAGAATTAGAAAAGGCCATTATTAATCACAAATGTGGTCATATATCATCATTTCTCTGATGAAACTCTGTGTTATGTGCTGCAGGTTCGCATCCCAACCTCTTATGATAAACCAGGAACGTCACAGCTGGTCCAATCCGCCCAGGTGATCTTACACGCTCACACATGCGTTCAGTGTCTGTTTGTCTGATGTCTGTGATGACACACTGAGCATTATGTGAATATTGAAGCTAAAAGTGTGTTCTTGTGTTTTAGAGTGACAGCATGGTGTCCATTGTGCTACCAACAATTCATGAAGTCGACCTCTTCAGGTGAGTCCTGCAGGTCAAGGCTGATTTAGACTGAATTTTTATAGAGCCTAAGATGTAACCTATGTTACATATTAGTCTCATTGCCACATTGAAGCTTGTGATTGGTGTTAATTAGTTTGTGGTCATGTCCCAGTCTCTGTCTTTTGGTGCGAGTCTTGGTCGCCGGCATCCGTCCATTCTCTTCTGCTAATCAGGGTCGCTGGAGTATATCCCAGCTGTAATTCACACCTATAGAATCATCAATTAACCTAACCTCAATAATTGCATGTCTTTGGACTCTGGGAGGAACTCCATGCAGAAATTCCACCATCCTCCCAGATGGTGGAGTCGAACTCGGGATCTTCTTCCTGCACCACTGTGCTGCCAGCATATTTTATTTATTTTACCATCATTGTTGTGTGACAATGTCTAGATTTGATTATTTATATGTAAGGATTGTTTAGGTAATTTTTGGATATTTTTAGTGACTTGCTTTGGTATGATAATATATGTTGGGACTGTATGTATGTTATCTGATGTTTGGGCCCCTATTTATAAGTCGAGAAAAGCAATCTCCATCCATTTGTTACAAATGTGTGTCTTTATATTGCTGATCATCATACCTTACATCGAGGTAATAATTGTTATGCTCTCACTGATCACTGACCCTTTAAGACTTTCAGGTTCTGAAGTAAATTAATAAATTTGAAATCTAGCAGTTCAACAAGGTTCGAACTGAGAATGTAACACAGGGTTGTGTCTTTGACGTTGCAAAAATCGAGTGGTTTGCAAACAGTGGGAAAGAAACTTACTCCAATCATTGCCCCCCCAGGTGTTTCTATCCAGTCTTCTTCCATATCCAGATGCTTTGGGAGTTGGTGTTGCTGGGGGAGGCACTTGTTGTCATGGCGCCATCACCAGCAGAGTCATCGGATACCGTGCTAGCTTTGGTCAGGTAAGTGAACAGAGGTCATTTTGTTCCAGGATAATACATTGACCTGTACTTGACAACAAACCCAAAGCTAATTTTTATATAATTTTGTGTCTTCATGTTCAGGAAAATTGGATGTATGACATCTAGAAATGTCTTCCTGTTATAGATGTGTTATAAAGTGTAATTTATAGTCCAGCAAATGAGTCGGTCTACATATGTTTCTGTTTGTACAGTTATCAGAGAGGTGTTTTTCGTCCAATGCAGATGGGCGTATGCGTCAGTAAAATGCTGATTTGTTTAAAAATGGCCTGGAATATGCCAAGGGTATTATATTTTAATTGTGGACATTTGAGACCTCTACAAGATTAGTGCGACTTTATTAATAAAAAAAAAAAAAAACCTTAATCCTATCACCTTCACGTATTTTTAAAATGTTAAAAAAAAGGCACAAAAATGCCAGCTGTACCAAAACTTACACAAATTAAAACTCAAATATTAAAACTGACATTTAATTTCTTCTTCTTTTTGTTTTTTTTTTCTTTTCAATTTGTCAGAAGGTTCAGTAAACACTCTAGTTTCAAAACGTTAGAAATTTTTAAAAATGTTTTGTTTTGTTTTGGGTTTTCCCTCCTCTGCAGCTGCATTGCTCCTCTACGTTACTGCAGTGATTTCCGGCCGTACTTCACCATCCATGACAGTGAGTTTAAGGAGTACACCACCAGGACGCAGGCTCCGTAAGTAAAAATAAATAAACGAGTCATTGTGTCATTGGTATTAGTAGCTGGGATAAATATGTGGACAGTGGAGCGATCAGCTGGTGAAGATTCTGTTGCCAAGAGGGGATATGCAGAAAACCACGTGTAGATTTCTAAAACAAAAAGTATCAATTTCACCTTCAAATAAATCAAAATGAGCAAGAAAAATAAATCAATTTATGGTATGATTAAAGTCCCTAAAATAATTTTAAATATAGCAACAGGAGCTGCTGAAACAGGCTGCCACTCCATACAGCAGCAGGAAAAAAAGTGATGATGGGGCGTGGTCATTCAGGATGTTTGAAATTCTAATTTAAGAGGGAACTAATGGACAGAAGCTACTTTGGGATAAATTTGTTGAGTGTTGAATATTGTTAGTTTTGCTTATTGGTGTTAAAAGTTAATAATCTGTGTCTTTGCAGGCCATCAGTCATTCTAGGAGTTACCAATCCTTTTTTTGCAAAAACTCTGCAGCACTGGCCGCACATCATCCGTATCGGAGACATGAAACAAGCAGGTAAACGTTACAGCTTCAGAAAACTGAGACATACAGGGTGTCAAACCTGACCAAAAAGATGTCTCTGTCCAAAAAGTGTGTTGATATCCTGTACCACATACTTTTATAGACTGGCTCTGCATGTTTTCGTGGCTTTGTTTATCACCTAGATTTTCAGGATATCAAGATACTACATTAGGTAATGATGTATTGGAAACTGAGGAGAAATGTCAACCTATCTGATCACTCTTTTCACCACCTGGTACTCCCAGGAGAGATGGCCAAGCAGATGAAAGTCAAGAAACTGAAAAACCTCAAAACTCTGGACTCTAAACCCGGTAAATATTTCACATTCCCTTTTTATTCCATTTATTTTTCTGTATTATATACCGGTAGTTTTTTTAAATTTTTTAATATATTACATGAAATCTCTCTCCACGCACACACATGCGCGCGCACACACACACCGAAAAAATGTGCAGGAGTTCCCGCAATAATGAAATAACAGTCTGATAAATGTGTGTGTGTGTTTTGTAGGTGTGTACACTGCATATAAACCGTATCTCAACAAAGATGAAGAAATCATAAAACAGCTTCAGAAGGTGAGATATTTCCCATTTTAAAGCATCACCTTATTCATTATTGAAAATATGAAATATTTTTATGTATTTTCTTGTTTTGCAGGGTGTTCAACAGAAGAGACCCTCTGCGGCCCAAAATGCAATTCTTAGGCGCTACTTCTTAGAACTGACACAAAGCTTCATCATTCCACTGGTAACAGACAATTACTTTATGTATCCTCCATAAAATTATCCTCCAATCAGATCCAAGAACTCTATAATGAATGCTGTGTTTTTAGAGTTGAAGCTCTGAGTTTGAAAGATTTCACAGAAGTGGATTTAATTCTGATACATCGTGCTGTGAAGCTGTAAATATTTCATTTTAATTATATAAATGACAATAAGCATTTTAGGCTTCAACTAAAATCATTTGGACGTGTGGTGCAGGAGCGGTACGTGGCCAGTTTGATGCCTCTCCAAAAGTCCATCAGTCCCTGGAAGAGTCCTCCTCAGCTACGACCGTTCATACAGCAGGACTTCATGAAGACACTGGAGAAAGCTGGACCTCAGCTTACGTCCAGACTGAAAGGAGACTGGATAGGACTCTACAGGTGCAGGCATAGGCCTTTATTATAAAATCTATCTGCAGAAGTTAATTTATCACATGTTAATCTGTATTTTTTTTTTTAAAGCTCAGAAGCCATAGAAGTTTTTACTGGGTTAAGTATGAGTGGTTTGATTGTAACACAGACTGAAAGGATGTCAGTAGTAAATCACTGACATGTTGTAGAAATGCAGACTATCCTGAGTGTCATGTGAACTTCTTTTTTTTTTTTAATGATTTTTTTTATTTAAAGGCATTTCCTCAAGTCTCCCAACTTTGACGGCTGGTTTCGCAACAGGAGGAAAGAGATGACACAGAAACTGGAAGCCCTGCATCTCGAGGCGCTGTGTGAGGAGGTGAGGAGGATGAGGAGGAGGAAGGCTTGGAGTGTGTAAAGATCGGGCTGAGTCTGTCTGAAACATCATTTTAGTGCTTTACCCTTTAAGTTAACTTCTGATTGGCTCCTCAAGGTTTGAACACCAGGTGGGTGTGACTTAAGGGACCATATGAAGACAGTATCCAAAGGATCATACAGATTCAAGATTAAAATAACTGTCTGAAACTGAGTGTTTAGAGTCGTCTGAGGTTTTGGCCCTCTGAACATAAAGTTGAGCATAATTATTTATTTATTTACATGAAGAAGTTAGAAAGAAGTTAAGTGATGTCACTGGCTAAAGCTCTGCACATCTCAATGTAGATATCAGTGTTGAATTGAGTCATAAAATGTAATGTTACATTGAATTGAGTCCCACACACCTTTATCGATCTCCATGTCATTTGTTCTTCTGCAGGATCTACAGAAGAGAATCCAGAAGCACACAGAGGTGGAGACAGTCGATCTGGTCCTGAAGCTGAAAGACAAACTGGTCTGTAAAGATAATTCATGGTCTATAGCTTTAACACTACTGCCTCTGCTAAAACCACCTGTATTTTTACTGCTAAACTACTGCTCTGCTACTAGTATAACAGCTGATAGTCCTGCAGCTTTTTTTTTTTTTTTCTTGCATAGTTAATAGGAAGTGAGGTCAAAAAGTTCTGGGAATGGGCCTATAAAAATCAAAACCAAAATGTGCCTGCATTATCTGTTCATTCTCAGCCAGCACACACTTGACATTCACCACAAACTAGTTTTTTTTGCTTTACATTAAATATTCACCACAGTGTAAACATGCTGCACTACCACCATAATTACTGCACTGGCTACTTGTCTTCTGGCTGGGGTGTCATTTACTGGGAGGAGTTGAGTAATGCTAACATGGTGCTAAGTAAGCTAAATAAGCATGTGAATATCTGGGAGAAACTTCAGCTACTGTAAAACTGCACTGAATCTGAACCATAGGCAGCATGACCGGTTGATCTGTTGGATTAAAGTATGTGCTAGTGTTTCATAAGGCAGTGAAGTGAGTGCGTAGCATAGAACCTTTTTTATGTGTTGCATGGATGGATGGATGGATGGATCATAAGAAATGAAGAACTGACATCATTCAAGATTACAAGCTATTTTAAAAAGCCTAAAAGAAATTTAGGAGGTGTGCCAAAGTCTTAAATCTAACTGGGCTTAAGCTGCGGGAACCCAGCTTCTTTCAGGTCTGGGAGCTGTGGACTCTTGGATGGAAAACTGATTTTAAACATGACATTCAGGTCCGCTTGAAGCAGAAATTGATCTTTGCTCTCTGTAAAGTTTGAGCTGTGTCTGAAATTACAAAGCACACAGTGCAAATGGTCAGAACAGGATGTGTGCAGGCACTGGAAGCTGCCTGAAAACGCCCAGGAGGATGATGGGATAAATGTCATCTTCTTTCTTAGGCAGATAACCTTCAAGTCGAGGTCCGTCAAATTTAAATCATGAAAGGTTTTTGTTTTGTTTTATTTTAATACAGCTGTTCCCAGAACCTTTTCTCCCTGCCTTGTACTCCTACTACTTCTTTTACCTTACTTTTACTAACACAGCATACATAGCTGTGCTTGTTAGTAATCTGTCACTGCTATCGCTGCTGCATCTGCAGCCTGTTGGATGAAGCATTTTGTCTCACTGTGCTCTTTGCTGCAGACTCAGGCGGAGAGGGAGAAGTTACCGGTGCGTCCCGGGACCCTGGAGAAGCTGAGAGCCCACATCGAGGGTGTCATCCTGACCTTACCAGAGGACCTGCAGGGCATCCTTCACAAGCCTACCATGCTCTGACCTCTAACCCTGCAGCCTGCAACACTAACCCCAGTTAAAGCTTGTCTTAAAGTTTTGGTGGGGCGTGGTTAGTGGTTCTCCTCCCAGTTAGTTTCCAAGGTGAGGGCGATGTGGACCCTCTTTTACTCGGACTGGGTGTCCGTTTAAATCTGCTCGGGTCTAACGTGGAAAGCACACGCTTGGGTGCCGGCTCAGAATGAGTCAGACTAAACAGCATGTCGGTGATCATGTGTTTTTTGGGTTGTTTTTTTTTTTTTAAAGATGACCAGTAGAACCAGGATCGATCAGGAAGTGTTTAAAAACTGCTCCTTTTTAAAAAATTATTATTATAAATCACTGCTACATTACTGCATGAAGAAAGCCTGGAGGGCTCGATCCTGATAGCATTTTCTGAACAGTCGGAGGCTGCGTACGCAAGCGACAAGAAGATGACTTTTACTGACCTTTGACCCTGGGCGTTTTTACCTCCTTAACATTTTTTTTTATTTTTTATTTTTTTTTAACTTTGACAGTGTGTCGCTGCAGTCTAACTGAACAAAACTGGAAATGTAAAAAGTTTCCCAAAGAAGTGCACTTCATCCATAACAGGACCAGTGTGCCCTTCTCACACCACACACCTTTATGCAAACAAGCTGAGCCAAGCAGTGCTTTATAATGGCATGTTACTAAAACACACACACAGAGCACTAACCACCAGCGACCCCTGCAATAACTCTCTGCAGGAGCCAGTCATCTTCTTTTATCCATGTCACATGATTGTTACATGACCTATCAAAACGAAATTCAGAATTGTCTTTATATTTGTTTGTTTTCTTTTTTGTTGTTGTCTGTTTTGTTTTGTTTTTTTAAACATCTGAATTTTTGTGTCACTGTTGTGTAAAATCATGTAGAAGCTCCTCTGACAGGTGAGGAAAATCTTTGACCTGCTGGGGTGTGAACTTTAGAAGCCCGTATCCACCAAGAAAGAAAAATAGATCATTTGAAAAATACTTCCAGAAAGGCAAACTTATAAGATACCAACTTTTTTTTTTTTTTTTTCAAATGAAAAAGAAAAAAAAAGTTTTTCATTTGAATGAATGAGAGGACACCAAAAAATATGAGCTAGAGCCCAAAGTTTGATTTCTAGAGATAATTATTGTTTTATGATAATCAGTAATAATGAGAGATTAGCTTTCTGAAATACTGCGTGTTGTTTTGTCAACTTTCTTCTTTTCTCCTGATTACTGTTTCTGTGTCATTATCACAATCGGGTTATTCTTTTATCTTATTGACTTCGATTTTAAAGGGTTCACAAAATTGTTCTTAGAAGTTATTTGGTCATTTTAACACTTTTAAACTTGAAGTATATTCTAATTTCTTATATTTAACTCTTTTAAAAAAATTTAAATGGTGGAATGGACTTTTATTATGAAAAACTGAAGCTTTCCTTTCTTTCTGGAAAGTTTTTCACTGGGTCATTAAAAGTAATAAAATCCAGCAATTGTCCATGTAATGTAGAGAAAAGGGGGGGATCACGGCAGCAGTTGGCGCCACATGTTTGATTTTTCATGTTTAAAGCCGGTTACTCTTCCCAGCACAATTCTTAAACGTTTGTTTCTCATCGCAGGATCAAACTGGGTATCTGTCACTGCTCCAGACCTTTCACACAAAAATAAACTTTTTAAAAGTCAAAACAGCTCTTTGAAGCAATTGTTGTAATGCACTTTCAAGTCCTTGCTATGAAACTGAAATAAACTGTCAGTTGTTTTGACTTTAAAAAGGTTTATTTTCTGTATTTAGTTTAGTTTTTTCCTGAAAATGATAAACTTCTTGTACAAAGATAAACAGAAGCTGTTCTGTCTCATTCACCTGACAAAAACGTTTTTGATTGTGGAGCAGTTTGTATGACACCAAATCTGAGACTCAGTAAGGGTGGAGTGCCCCTTGTGGATTGGGAATAAGTTGCTACCTGAAGTGGAGGGTTTTTGTGGGGTCTTGTTCAGGAGTGAGGGCAGAGTGGAGCAAGAGTTGAGGCAGACAGATTGGTGTGGAAGCAGCTGTGATACTGAGTGTTAAACTGAAACTGCTTATCTACATTTCTACCCTCACTGTTGTGAGTACTGAGTGATGGCTGCAGATACAAGCTGCGAGCTTCCTCTGAAGTTTGCTGAGCTCTCCCTTAGCGATAGGGTGTGGAGCTTGGTCGGAGTAGAGCAGCTCTTCTCTACATGGAAAGGAGGCAGTTGTGTGCGTTCATCTGTGTAAGATGCCTCTCGAACACCTCCTAGATGAGGCGTCTCAGGCCTGTCCTACTGGAAAGAGTCCTCAGTGCAAACCAGGCGTGCTGGAGAGATTGCGTCTCTCAGCTGGCTTGTGAACACTTGGGTCTCCCCAGAAGAGCTGGTGACAGGGAGTTTAAGGTGACTCTGCTGAGGCTGCTGGCCCTGTGAACTGGTTCCAAAAAAGAGGCAAAAAATGGATGGATGGGGGGGGGGGGCTTTCAAAAATGGCGCTGCTGTGCTTTCAAATGTATTCGTTCTAATGACTAACAAACAATGAACTTTGTGTAATAGTGGTCACGGTTACTCGGGATAATACACAGATGCTGATTCTTCACATTATATTTAATTTTAGGAGGTTTAAATTCTTGTGAGAGTTTTTGTTTGCTTGTTTGCCTCAAACCTTTCAAAATGAGCTAAAGCTTATCAACACATTGTGAACAAAAACCACTTTGACTTAAAGGGCAGCCAGTTGAGATCTCTTATGTAATACCACTTTGTACCACGAGATGGTGCAGTGAGTCAGTGTAACCTTTAGTTAACCTGGCAGGTTATTTAGAGCCCATATTTACAAAATGAAAAGCTTAGTGCAGAAATCGATATAAAGCTAAACATTTATATTAAAAGTTAAGCTGCATCAACAGCTCCTTCATAGCACACAATGATTAAACATGGAAATCAGGAGAGCCAGCTAAATGTTTAATTTTGTGATTGCATCATTATGATCTGTGATATTTCAAAGATTTCTGTACATTTTCTAAAACGTAAAAGCAATAATGGTTTAACAACTTGGGAGTTTGTTTTTTCAGAAAACGAATTAATACGTCTTGTTCTCATTTTTCTAAAAGAGATTACACACATCGGCACATACAGTTATTTTGTGTTTGCATTGCACATCATCAGAGCATTGAATGGACTTGCAAGCTTGTGGATTTGTTTTCCTGCCATCATGTAACAGCTGTTTTATAAATGCTTTGAAATTTGCCTTTTTTTAGTATGCAGACAACTGTAAAGACAAAACAAATGTGCTGGTTGGATAAACCTGTGACATCTGGTTGTTGGGCAACCATGCAACTTTTATATTTGTATTAAAAAAAAAAAAGTAATATTTTACAACTTTTAATTTTTTAATGGAGGGCTATTCTTATTCCACAGTGTAGCGACTGAGGAGGGTTTTTTTTTGTTTTTTGGGTTTTTCTGTACATAAAGCTGTAAAGTAAAATGTTCACCCACATATGAGGATGTATGATAATTATTTTGCTATTCAAACAGATGTCTTTGCTAATTATTAACTAGAGTGACTCCACTGCAGTGCTGAATAGCTTTTATGAGAATATTTACACTGCTGTGGAGGCACAGGGACATCTTGAATTTGTAGATTTTTCTCCAAAAGAAACAAGTCTCTTGTAAACAGAGGTGTGATAAGAGACTGGAACATCAGGAAGGTTCAAATTATCCCATCAAAAAACCCAAATTATATACAAATGAGATGAAATATAACAATATTTAATATTTATCGTTTTAAATTATTTTGTAAATTTGCAAAAATTATAAGAAAAAAGTTGATTAAAATCAAAATAGTGCAGTGAGACTCTGAACTACAAACAACAGTTACACCATTATTTACAATATTATCATTTAGCATTATTAACATGATATTCAATTTTGAAACATCGTGTTTATCGTCAGTACTTAGTTCTCGTGTAGGGTGACCAGATCCCAGTAAACTACATTTGATACAGGCTACTAATCTGTTAAACTAGGCCGGAGTTTTTTTAAATTAAAAAATAAAGATAAAAATGTTTCGTTTTAGGTCACATGTTTGACTTTGATCATGTGACATGTCATTTGAATGCATTTTCCATGACTTTGAGAAGCATAAAATGAAGCTGATGTTTATTTCTGTGGTCTTGTCTCGCGTTTCCCTTTTCTTTCTTGTGTTAAAACTGCTGTTCTGTCTGATAATTATCTTTTGACTTCATTCTAGGTCCTCAGGTCCACAGAAAGGTTTTCCAGACACATGTTTCAGAGGAAACATGTGTATACTTTAGTAAACTTTAACAAACTCTGTGGAGACTGTCTCAAAATGTGGAAGAAAGGAGATGAATTTGAAATGACCTGGTCACCCTATTCTGGAGATACGCCTAGATATAATCTGCTTTTTTTTTTTACAGCAGGTCTAAATCTGCTGCTTCTCTCTGTATGAGGTAAATGCAAGTTCATGACAGATGGTTAAAATAAAAATCTTTTTATGGCAAATAATTCTGGTTTGATGGAGGAAGGATGTCTCAAACACCTGGTTAAGGTTAGACTTTAGCTTATGTTTTAAATACTGTCTTATGCAGCTGTGGCACACACATAGAAATTAGATTTAAAGTCCCCTTCAGAGGCATTTTCCCCTCATATTAATATAAGGTTTGGAGAAAAATGAAACTACAAATTCAAAATGTCTCAAAGCCATTGTTTTTAATATGCATTTTTGCTCCACTGACTAGTTATTTTATTTTATGTTTTTAAATTGAAGCCATAACCACTACACTTTACCACTCTGACAGCCTGAAGGACTACAGTTGTGGTTATGAGATGCGTTATGATGAAAGTCATGCTGACCTACTTTTTTTTTTAATGTAAGCAAATGATTACTGAACTTATTTGAGTGGCCTTCCTGCTGTGCATCTTTCACAACATTGTTTTTGCTTCTGAAACAGTATTACAGTGAAACAAAATTCATCCAGCAGCTGTTTTTGAATGTATGTGAAGGTTGGTGCCGCTGACCAACAGCTGCTGCTAAAACTCATGCAGCACGTCACATTTTGATTAAATGTTTGAAAAAGGCTGCTGTGACAACGAGGTCAGGATTTTTCATGCTACATGTCTCGTTCAGTAGGGTCACTGACGTTAACTGATGTGTTTTGGGTTTTTTTCCCCCCCTGTTTTTATGTCATTAAACTGACTTCTTAAAATGTAAAGGGATCTCTTGCTTGTTTTCTGAGGAGCTTCTATCAAAGATGCTCCAATGCTGTAGGAGGACAAAGATTGTTCTAGAGTCACGTTTTAGTCTTTAATGTCCCTGGAGAGGCCCAACACAGATGCAGATGAGTAAGATTTGCCTTGTACTAAACGGTTAATTGTTGCTAAAGAGTTTGTTTTAGTCCAAGTCTATTTTCAATAAACCTACCCAAGTAGCTTTGGTAGCTTGTCCTAATCAAACTGCAACAAAAAAAATTGCTTTGTATTTTAATGGTGTTGCTGCTGTCTCCTGATTGTCCGATTGCAATTACGATCTGGATTACGTGATCCGTGGAAGGCA
>VUQG01041223.1:0-10312 GCA_015106755.1 Etia nguti | reverse complement strand
GTGTGGAAAGGAAAAAAAAAAAAAAAAAAAAAAAGGATGACCAAAACTGGCTTGGGCCTTTCTGTGTGGACTTTGTATGTTCTCTCTAAATACTCTGACCTGTGGGTGGAACTATTCAAAGGCATGCATATTTCACTTAATTGGTGCTCCTAAATAGGACCTGGGTGTGAATGTATGTTCGTCCTATCCACGATGTTTCCCATCACTCACTGGGATGGGTTCCACACCCAGTTTTTTTTCCACTAAAAATGTTAATACAACTAATAATCTCAAGCAAAGTAAAAAAGATTTTTGAAGTTTGGTAAAATTAATTTCCTTCTTTGTATTTCCTTGTTGACTTTAGCTTCAAAATACAGAGTGTCTCAATGGATAAAATTCCAATAAATCACATTCTGTCTACCACCTCTTTATTTATTTATTTTCTTTTAATAAAACACAACATTTAAAAAAACACAGTGGATACAAATGAAAAGAATTAGCTTTGAGATAGCGTTAGTAAAATAACTAAAATCTGTCTCAAATGGAGTACTTCTATACAGTATTGAGTACATGCAGTTCAGCTACTCGGACGGTGTACCCATGCCAGCTGCATACTTCTCATCCTTAGTGGTTGCCAATTTTGAGTCAGTATGATGAACACATGTTTACAGCCTTGTATGAAAACTATTTGGTCTTTATGGATAGACGACTCCTTCATAATACCTCTAGCTCGTGGCAGTTTATATATTTTTATAAGTCATCCATGTGGACACAGCAGTGCTAACTCAGTGAGTGAGGCCTCACTTCCACTAATTTAAGTCACTGAGCTGAACTTTGGTTACTTTAGGGGAAGTTTAGCTTTTGGAGAATGGACAGAAAAGCTGGGGAAGACATGGAGCAAAAGCCTCATACTTTTAATTTCAGATGATCAGTGTTAAAGAAGGAAAGAATCACTCTTTTTGCTTTTCTTTTTGTGCTGATGCCCCTTGTTGCGTCTTATAACACCTGGGTCTTTTGGTCCTCACTCATTCCATCCTTCTCCATGCTGAAAAACTTCAGCTTGTCTTTCTTCAGTCCGTGCTTTCGCCCCACTTTCCTGATTGGCTCTTTGGCCTGCATACCATAGGAGTCCTCCATGACTACCCTTCCTCTGAGAGAGTATCTGATGTAGGACCAGGAGAGGACGGAGCCACTGTAAGACCTAAAAAACACATTATTAGTTATTGTTATTACATAAGTATAAAAGGAAGTCCAACATGAATGGTGCTTGAGTTTCACTCAAAGACACACCAGCACACAAGTATAAATCCAAACCACGATGAGCCACTGCAGCACTGGCTGATTTGATAAAGACTTATTACTGTTAAACCATCTGCAGTTTGTTATCTATCACAAATACTCTGTGCCCGCCTCTCCAGGGACACAGCACACCTGGGAAAGGTACACAACAATGACGCTGGACCAATGAATTGGACTTTGGACACCAAACTTGCTTGGTAGGATACAGATCATCGAGCGTCAGTACGCCCTAAGTTTGAATATGTTTATAAATGAATTCCCTGTTGGGTACTCTCTGAGTTCAGCGTAATGCGATGTGCATGCGCACACACACACACACACACACAGACACAGGATCTTACCCATAATAACCTCTGTTCATGTAGTAGAAGATTTCTTTATAGCGGAGTGGATAGTTCCACATCTGAATGTCTGTCAGCTGACCATCAAAACCTGGGAAATCAATCACAGGCTCACCTGACCACACATACTGAACACACACACACACAGAAGACAGACATAATAGAGACAATGAGAGCAATTAAAGATGATTACACAAAAATTAGCGAGGTGCCCATATTATTTTACAGTCTAAGCATTAAAATCTGCAACGAAGGATTCCTCATCTCATCATTTTAACAATTTTTTTCTTTGCTTTTGTTCTTTCTTTGGTTCCTCTTTTCTGTCTGTTGTTGTCTTTGATGATTCCCAGTTAGCATTGAGGTGATTTGCAACAGTGTGAAGCAGCAGTAATGAAACCTTTGGTTTAAAAATAAAATCCAGGCAGAAATTTGTGGAATAAAAACACATAAAACAGAAACACATGAAGCAATAACTTAAACATTCAAAATGTTTAAGAAAGTGGATGGAAACAATCCATGAGTGTAGTCTGATATACCTGCCTACACGCCGATTTCAGCCCTGTTCTCACCTGAGACGGCAGCACCTTCCTGATGCTCATGTTTGAGCCGCTGAACATCTGTACCACACCCTTCCTGGTGTCCACAGTGAGGCACACACTAGTCCAGAAGTCCGATTCGATGTTTGGCCAGAACTTGATGAGGGGTCGCAGGTACACATAGTTGTAGTAACCGCTAAATGTCAGCCCATATGAGTTCAAGTTTGCCTCCAAACTCAGAGGGGATCTGTTTGGACTGAGTGTGAAAAGCGGGAAGCCAGATTGATCATTGTCAGCCATGTAACGCAGACACACAGACACACCTGCAGGAGGAGAGCAGGATCACAAATTTACCAAAGATGAGCAAAAACTTAACAGCTTCTTTAGTTGAATCTCATCTGAACACATGCATACAAATTTATAACAAATTTATAATAAATACAACATACACTTGATTTACCATAGTTTTCTACCTATGTTGGACTGTACTCACCTCTAGTTGGACTCTCTGTTGTCCAGGGATAGGTCCAGGGATAGGTCCAGCGACGGTTGGTGGTCCAGGAAGGGGTAGAAAAGGGGGTGTAACGAGTGGAGGCCCAGGGACTGGTGGTGGGAGGTGTGGTGGGGGTCCAGGAACGGGTTTTGTATCTTTTGGTTGGGTAATCGGTGGTAGAAGGCGAGACAGACCCATAATAGGGCGGGTAGAAGGTTATACCTCCATAATTACGAGACAAAGTGAACATCTTCCCTCTTAGATCTAGTGCAGAACTTTCTGCAGACAGAAACATAAACAAGCGGTCAACATAATATGATATGAAACCTTCTTTGTACTCATTAATTTAAGTGCTTTTATGAACAGTCCATCATCCAGGACGAAGGTGGACTAGAGCAGTAATTTAGGCCAGGAATGTGACTCCAGCCTGTTTAAGACTGGACGGATGTGCTGTTTGGTTTTAGATGCAACTGTAGGATGGAAAGGTGGCACAGAACACCTGGTGTGCATCTGCTAATTAACCTCTCTCACCTGAGGTGCAGGGAAGGAGGGGACAGAATGTGTAAGCACAACAGGTAGCTGTGCTGCAAAGCAAACAGTCAGTGCTCTGCAGCTGGGTTTTATAGTGAGGCAAAGGTTGTCTTCTGTTTTTATACACTGTATAAATAAAGAGGTGTGTGTGGAGCTCCAGTCCTCACTGATGAGAACTCGGTGACACAATGATATCAGATTTTCACTACTGTGGCGAGAAGAATTCACTTTAACTGCTGAGATATATCCTTAAACATCCCTTAATATCGGGCAGCTTTTTATAAACCTCCTTTTGTTCCAAAACACTGCAATAAAAGTACAGACAGCGGCTGGAAATAAAGACCATATCTCTTAATTGATCTGCTAAATCCAGAACCTTAATTAACACTGAAATTAAAACCCTTCTCCTCACGTTTAAAGTGGTGTGAAAAAGTGTTTGTCCTGTTCCTAATTTCCTAGTCTTTTTCATATTTGTCACACTTACATGTTTCAGACCATCAAAGAAATTTAAATGCAGTTTTTAATGATGATTTCATTGATTAAAGGAGAAAAGTTATCCAACCCTCCCTGGTCCTGTGTGAAAAAGTAATTGGCCCTCTTGTTAAATCATGAATTATTGTGATTAACCACATTTTTTGGAAAGCTGAGTTCAGTTTCACTAAACACACTCAGGCTTGATTACTGGCAGACCTGTTGAATCAAAAAATCACTTAGTCTGACAAATTGAAGCAGACTAAAAGTTCTCAAAAACAACACATAATGCCACGATCTAAAGAAACAGCTGAAAAACAAAGTCAGAGACATCTGTCAGTCTGGAAAGAGTTACAATGACATTTCTAAGGCTTTGGGACTAAAATGAACACAGTGAGAGCCATTATACTCAAGTTGGAAAAACTTGGAACAGTGGTGAAGCTTCCTAGGAGTGACTGGCCTACCAAAATTACTCCGAGGGCACATCAACGACTCATCTAGAAGATCACAAAAGAACCCAGAACAACATTAAAGAACCTCAGGCTTCAAGTGCCTTCGTTAAGGCCAGAGTTCATGATTCAACAATAACAAAGAGACATGGGCCATCCATGGGAGAGTTCAAGGAGAAAACCACTGCTGACTAAAAAGAACACAAAGGATCATCTCACAGTTGCCTGAAAACATGTTGATGATCCTCAAGACTTTAGGGAAAATACTCTGTGGACTGACGAGACAAACGCTGACATTTTTAGAAGCGTGTGTCCCATTTCATCTACCATAAAAGTAACACAGCATTTCAGAAAAGGAACATCATACCAGTAGTAAAATATGGTGGTGGCAGCGTGATGGTCTGTGGCTGTTTTGCTGCCTCAGGACCTGGAAGACTTGCTGTGGTAAATGGAACCATGAATTCTGCTGTCTACCAAAACATCCTGAAGGAGAATCTGTTTGTGACCACAAGCTGAAGCACTATTCAAGTACAATGATCCAAAATATACCAGCAGGTCCACCTCTGAATGGCTTAAGAGAAACAAAATGAAGACTTTGGAATGACCCAGTCAAGGTCCTGGCCTGAATCCGACTGAGATGCTGTGGCATGACCTTAAAAAGGTGGTTCATGTTCGAAAACCCTCCAATGTGGTTAAATTACAACAATTCTGCAAAGATGAGTGGGCCAAAATTCCTCCACAGCGCTGTAAAAGACTCACTGCCAGTTATGACCGATGCTTGATTGCAGTTGTTGCTGCTAAGGGTGGCCCAACCAGTTATTAGATTTAGCGGGCAATCCCTTTTTCACACTGAACCATGTAGGTTTGGATTTTTTCCCTTTAATAATAAACACCTTCATTTAGAAACTGCATTTTGTGTTTACTTGTGATTGTGTTCTTCGTTTAATATTTAAATTTGTTTGTTGATCTGAAACATTTAAGTGTAACAAAAATACAGATAAAATAGGAAATCAGGAAGGGGCCCAACACTTTTTCACATCCCTGTAAGTCCTGAATAATTGGGCCCCATCCAAAGAGCTGATAGCATTATTCCAGCAGAGCACTTGACTCTCTGGTTGCAGGCATACTTGTGGTTTGCAGAGTTTCTAAAAGCAGAGTAGGAGTCAGAGCCTTCCGCTGCAGTCTACACAAAATAAAAGCAACAGCAAATCTGACTGCATATTACATGGGCCTCTTTAAATATCGTTAATAAAGACAAAGGACTATTGTTATAGTCCTTTGTCTTTACTACATGCGCATGATTTTAATTAAGAAATATTTTCACTGCTGCAATTTTAGTAATTATCTTTGCATTTAATCACGTTCTCTTGTGTGTGTGTACCTGTTGTTCTTGGCCATGCATCTGGTTGTTCAGTTGCAGTTGGTCCACCTGTCGCTTCCATGATAACCATCAGAAAGGGAACAAAAAGCAGCTTCATCTTCATCCCTGACACTGAGCGGAGTCCCTGCAGTGAAGCTTCTGATCGTCCTCGCTGTGTGGATGTGTTTATCTCTCTGCTGCCTCTTTGAGTCTGAACAGGCTGCACTTCAGCTCTGTAGCTTTCAGTTTACTGGTTCAGACGTCAGCAGTAGCTTTAAGTTTCACTTCTGTAAACAGAAACTTTCCCGAATGTCCCTGCCCCCTCTAGAGCCTGGTTCTGTCATAGGTTTCTTCCTTTAAAGGGAGTTCTTCCTATCCACTGTCGCCTAGTGCTTGCTCTTAGGGGATTGTTGGGGTTTTCTCTCTATCTCTTTCCTCCTTTCTATCCCTTTCCTTTACCCTTTTCTTTACAACCCCACCCCTTTTCTATTTCCTCAATAATATAATAATAAACACATTTGGCTACATTATACATGTGTCAGATCAATGTCTTCATTCAAGAATAAATTGTCTTAAGTATAAAAACAAGAAATGGGAATAGCTGCATGTGTGTTTGTGTGTGTGCATAATATGTATACTTTACTTGTTGGATCCAAATCCCACAAGGAATTAAATAAAACAAGAAGACAAACAAAAATCAGGAATCAGGATGAGGAAGAAATTAAGGTCAGATCAGTGCAAGTTTTCGCACTACTGACATAACGTTTCTGCTAATTGAAAAATGTAAGGCGATATTTCCAAAATACATTTGCAATCAAATAACTTTGACAACTTATGTTTTTTTAAAAAAGAAGAAAAAAAAAGAAAAAGGAAAAATCAGAGAGCGGAGCTGGAAATACAGCTTAGCTCAACAAGTTACAATAGATCAGATGCAACCTACTTTTCATGACAGTCTTCATAATGGCAAAAATCTCCCCTTTGATTATTGATCAGATGATTGAATTGCAGTTTTAGTTAATGTTGAACTTTGTTGCGATTTCTGTTTTTAGAATCAATAGCCCACATTTTGATTTCGTTTTGCAAGTTGCTGATTTCACACAGATCAACTGCTGAAACGTGCTTTGAGTTTTTCATCATTTAACAAGAACAAGCTCAGGCAATAATTGTGTAACTAGGCTTAGTGTATGTGACAGTACATCAATGCAAGCACCAGGCACAAAATGAACAAGAGGTTTCCATGTATCTAAATCCAGATTTTAGTCCCAATTTTTGTTGACCATAATGAAAATATATACTCTGAAGTATATATTAACCACTGGATGTAAAATAATGTATACAAAAGAAAACATTCTGAATCATATTTAGTGTTACAGTTTAAATCACCACAATAGGATAGCTAAACTGTTTATTAAAAACAAAATAAATAAATGAAACAAGACACGTGTGTATAAAAGAAGAAGAAGTATAACAAGTACACTTATTGTAATGTGTTTTTATTCAAACTGTGAAGCACTTTGTAACTGTGTGCTTTAAAAACTGCTACACAAATAAACTTCTTCTTCTTATGTTGATTGTCTTTTTCTTGTATCGCTTGTATCTATTTTCTCAGTCCTGTTTTGTCTTTTGGGTTAGGGTCATGTTGTTCTTGCAGCTGTGTGTTTCCTCGCTCTGTGCTTCCTGTATTTGCATCCCTTGTGACTTCTGGTATTTGGACTCTCTGATATTATTCTTGTGTGTTTTGGGCATTTTGGACTTTGTTTGCTTCCTGAACTATCAGCTTTGAAAGCTTCCTTCGTGTTTCATGCCTCTCCTGCATCCTATATTTGGCTCTGCTAAAGTTAATCAACAATCCACACAGCACAGTGTGACAGAAACTCATTGCTAAAATACTTTTAAAAAACAAACAAACCATCAACACAAAAGCAACGGACCTGTTTTTAGAATATTTGAATAATTGATAATCTGTCAGTAATCCGGTTCAGTTCACCGAGCTGTAATTGTCTATATGGAGGAATCTATCATGAAGAGGACTATGTTATGTCTCATTGTGCTGTGATTTTCCTGAACTGCAAACGCACCTCAACCTGCATGCAAGTTCAACACAAAGGTCATGACCGCTGTACGGTATGAATGCAGTCCATAAAGGCTGATTCAGGTCCATTTAGACTAAAATAACACTAAAAGATTGAGTACCCCTGCTCACCACAACAGTTTTTCCACATCATTTAACAAGAGTTAAAACTGATACAAGAACCAACACAATATGGAAATTCTAATTCTTAAGTTACTTTAGCTTTCATTAAATCTGTATGTGAGCTTTTACTTCCTCTACTCGAACCAGTGCTGACCTTTATCTCATATTAACAGTTTGCTGTGTGAGTAAATTTCATCTTTCACTTCCTTAAACTCGTCGCCCAAACTTTCACGCAGAGCTCCAGACACTTTTCCGACTGAATATACCAGTTTACTATGAGTACATTAGTCAAGACACATTTATTTAAGAAAGGGCACCATGTTAGGGCAACATGAGCTGAAATATCAGCCCAGTAAAAAAAAAAGGGTCTCTAGGTCTGAGAGTATCAAATAACATTTTGATGCAGAGTGATAAGGGTTACTGTTCTGTGCTGCTCATGTTGGCCCTTGCATCAGCTTTTGATACAGTTGGCTATCACATTCTACTCTGTAGGCTGAGGTGCTGGGTTAATGCATCAGGATCTGCAGTTTCACTACATAGGTTAACACCATTTGGGTTTGGCATTCAGGTGTAGGAGACCTGGCAAAACAAAGTGGAGAGAGGCAGCAAGTGTTGATGCTAGATCTCTGAATAATCTTAAGGAAATGTTGCCTCATCTTCTTATTTCTGTCACTCAGTAACGAATGCCGAGATGTAAAATCATGGTGACATGTTTCAAACAGGAGCAGGAAGGTTTGAATGTGTGGAAACATGAAGTTTTATTATTGATCCTGCATGTGTGCGGGTATGTTGATGCTGCAAGGATAATATTAAATTAGAAAATGTGTGCAAATTCATTTTTAAAGCAGTACAGAATGCCAGAGAGCCTCATTTCATTATATTTCAGTGCATGTATTTACATCTTTGAAATTGTTTACGCACAGTAATGCAGCAAACAAATCAGTAAACTGATTGCTTCTGACACTCACAGTTTTTGTTGGAGGACCACAGAGCCCCACATAACATGAAACCTACACAGATCGAGCGGTAACCAAAATAGATTTTTAGTTCCACATTTTGTTCTTGAGCTTTTGTTTTGTTTCCTCTGCTACTGGAGCATTTTGCAAAGAGGAAATAAGATTCCCACAGGCTGGTTTCAAACCTTATGGCCACAGAATAAGTAAAAGGGCAAAACTTATTATTAAAACTGTGAAAATGTTTTTATGACACAGGGCAGACTGGTGCTATCTGCCACTATCTAAAGACACTTTATATTGTATATATATTTTCTTTCCTTTTTTGTTGATAAGGTCAGAAATGTACGAAATAGTATCTCTTCCTCAGCATCTGTATAGACAGTTGTTACATTAGCTCGGCCTGTTATCTTAGGCAGCTTTGCGAATCTTATTATTACAATGAAAGCCTTTTCTTGCTCTCTGGACAGTTTACCTACATCTTTGTTCAAAAATGTCTCACAGTGCATTGGTTCCAACATGTCACTATTTTCATTGTTACACTGCCCTCTGGTAAGGTCTTATTTAAAACCCACTTAAAAACAGATCTTTTTAAATCTGCTTTTTATTAATTTCTCTTGTTTTGTTTTTTTATGCATTGTTGGCGCCTCTGAAGCACTTATAAAGCACTCTGTAATTTTATATCTTGAAAGGTGCTATATAAATAAAGTTTTACTTATTTACTTACTTGTAAAATAAAAAAGACATAGCCGTGTTAGAGAGAGAGAACTCCAAAAGTGAGACAAGTCGGCTGAGGTTAGGACTGGAACCCAAGACAGTTAGTGGCTAAGTTTAGGGATAAGATAAGATAAGATAAGATAAGATAAACCTTTATTAGTCCTACAAGTGGGAATTTGCTTAAAATAAGCACTTTTTAGTAACACATTATAATACGGCCCGTGACTAAGAGCATAATTAAATGTAATTTCCATGTATTTCATTTGAAGTTACAGTTATGTTTACCTACAAATAATTAAAGCTAGGCACAGTAAGGGGGTAACAAGTCAGGTTTTTAGCGGAAACAAAGAAATAGTTATACCGCAAGCAAATTACAGTTTTTCCCAATTGTTTACACACATTTCCCGAAAGCATGCCTCATATTGTCAGAACTCTACACACAAATCAAAAAACACACACACAATGGGCAAAACCCTTCAATTCTCCTGCAAAATGATACTCTACATTCAAAACAATGTAGTTTCTTCTCAAAATGGTATTTTGTTTTCAAATGATACACACAAACCATCACATGAATAGACATTTATAAGAACCAGTCGAACACTGATGTGCTTAATGTAAAACACTATGACCACTTCTTCTCCAGTCTTCATAATGACTTACTGTAAGCCTTTTTTTGTTCAGTGTTACACTTACTAAAGACAGTACATAGGCCTACATAAGTGCATTGTAAAAGACCTCAGAATGTTTGTATACAAAACACACAAATACGTGGTACCAAATATATTTTTCTGTATTTTTCCCACAAAAACAATGTACACAGTGTTCATCCCAACCAACTCAAAGTTGCACATACCGTGGTCTACATATACAAACAACAGAAGAATTTACTGAATACAGTTACAATCAAAACAAAACAAAAAAACAATGATGCTGCACCCTCTCTTCTGTTTCTATCTGGCCACAGCACCTCATCCACACCACAGGCA